>CM044003.1:40671046-40736046 GCA_024085815.1 Flaveria linearis | reverse complement strand
ATCACACATCATACGTACACATATATAATATCATTATTATCTTCTTTTCTCGTTCATTCTTTATCTTTAACTTTTATTCGTTCTCTGTCTGTCATTCGTTCATTATCTCTTTTTAACTTTCACTCATTCTCTATCTTTTGCTTCTATCGAGATCCGATCACACTTTACCCTCTTCATGGCACACAACCATGATACTGAGAGTCGAGTGACAGGGATCTCGTTTCATACGTCATCATTATGTTTCTTCCGCTCATTACTTTCATTCGTTCATTCTTTAGATTTCCTTACGTTCATTATCTTTCGTTCGTTTCATACTTTCTTTCTTTCACAATTATCTCTCTCATTCATCAACTCACGAGATACTCTCGACTCATGTCCGAAGGCTGCTACTGTGTCGAGGCCTGTACACAAACCCCCGACTCATGTCCGAAGACTGACACAGTACCGGAGCACGCGATCCTCTACTCATCAAACTAGATCCTGTCTCGTGCAATATCCACGACTCATGCTCAAAAGCTGATGCTGTGCCGGGGCCTGCTCACAAATCCCCAACTCACGTCCGAAGACTAACACAGCACCCGGATACGCGACAAAGATCCCATGCGAGTCAATCACCGAGATTGAACTCCATCCGAGTCTGTTGCAACACAAAGTCGCTCACCTCATAACTATGTTTGGCTTTATGCCACACCCCCGAAGTTAAACATAACTCGGGTAACAACCCCCACCGAAATGGGTAACATCACCCCCACCGAAGTGGGTAACTACACCCCCACCAAAGTGGGTAACATCACCCCCACCGAAGTGGGTAACTACACCCTCACCGAAGTGGGTAACATCACCCCCACCGAAGTGGGTAACTACACCCCCACCGAAGTAGGGAACGTCACCCCCACCGAAGTGGGTAACTACACCCCCACCAAAGTGGGTAACATCACACCCACCAAAGTGGGTAACTATTACATATTACACCCCCACTATATGGGTACTTGTGACATACTACACCCCCACTATGTGGGTACCTGTGACATACTACACCCCCACCATGTGGGTACCTACTATACACCATGTACCACACCAAAGGTCAGTCACAAGACTGGAACCTCTACGTGCACCCTTAAAGATTAGCTGAACCTCACGCGGTTGAGCTTGTGGCATTTAGGGCTGTGCACTTTGGTACACTTCGCTTGCAAGTCTCTCACATTTTCATTCGTTCATTAATGATTCATTCAATCATCGTATTCCTCTTTTTTATCTTTCACTTTACGTTATTAATACTTTCTATTCGTTCATAACAATACACGTAAAGATACGGAAGGATAAACATACATCGAAGCAAGGAACATCGGCATTTACAAATCATCGGTATTCACCATCTATTATGGCAACATCGTACTTAACATACATACCTCAAGCATATACTTACAATACTATCTCTTCCCTCGTGCACAACAACTCTACTTGGGCGTTCGGGCATTCTTCAGTCACATGGCCTGCATGCGACTGAACACTAAGCGAATGGGCTTCTGTGCGACTGAACCCTCGGTCGTACGATTGAACAACTATGCGAATAGACCAATGCAACTGAACCATGCGGATAAACATCTATGCGACTGGACCTCAGTCGCTTGACTCCCGTGCGACTGGATCCCTATGCGACTGGACCCCTATGCGACTGGACCTCAGTCACTTGACTCTCATGCGACTGGATCCCCAGTCTTACGACTAGACCTCAATCGTGCGGTTGAGCCTCAGTCGTCCCTCATTTGGCCGATTGGCCCTTCAGTCGCCTAGCCCTAGCTGGGCAGCGACTGGAGTTCATCACGAACAGCAGCCGCGACATTCGGCTTTCAAACCCTTCCAGACCTCTTTTGAGCTCAAATTAGCCCCTCTAATCCATAGGAAACATACCTCGACCTCATAAAAGCCTATCCTAGTCTGGAATCAAGCCCTAAACGTACCATACACATACACATACGTACATTCACGGGTTAAACACCCAAAACCTAAAAAATAATATTCAGATGTGTTCTAGCCCTAAAATCATTCAAAAACTTGTAAAAGAGGGGTCTTAGAACTCACCTTGGTAACGTCCTCGGTTAGAGCTTCGATTTGACCCGCTACACGTCGATTTCGGCTCACGAACCCGCTTGAACCGAGCTTTCTTCTCCCCTTTTCCCATTTCTCTTCTTTCTCTCTGGTTTCGCAAGTGTGGGGAGAGGGTAAGGACTGCCCTCTCCCTTAAGTACTACAGTTCAGTCGCCCGAGTTCCCCATGCGACTGAACCTTCAGTCGTACAAGCCCCATGCGATTGAACACTCCAGTCATGCGACTATCATGCGTATGGAGCTCCAGTCGTGCGGCTCCCATGCGTATGAGCTCCAGTCGCATGACTTCCATCCGTATAGGACTCCAGTCGCATGACTCCTATGCATATGGATGTCCCAGTCGCATGACATTCCAAACTGGATTTTCGGGGCGTTACATATATATATATATATATATACATATATATATATATATACATATATTATATATATAACATATATATATATATACATATATATATACATGTGTGTGTGTATGTATGTATATATATATATATATATATATGTATATAGATATATATATATATATGTAACACCCGGATATTTTCTTTGAAGCCGACGAAAGAAGAAAAGAAGTAAAGTCCAAAGTCGGGGGATCGAACGTGTCAAAACGCGATAAGTTCGGAAGAGAAGGAGAATAAGAGGGCAGGGCAGCCCACACCCTCCACACATCTCCGAAATTCAGCAAGAAGAGAGAAAGAAGAGAGAAAAGGAAGAAAAGAGAGAAAAAGAGTTGGTTCGGGTGAATTCAAGAGAGCAAAATCGTTGTGTTACGGGTCTAGATGAAGCTCTTCTTCTTGTAGTTTGTGTGAGTTCTATGACCCCTATTTTTCTCGTTTTCAACTGATTTGGGGCTGGAACACATAGTAAACCTGTTTTGTATGTGTGCGTGTTTGACCCATTTGGGTGTGTTTGCGTTTGATGCGTTTGGAGTAAGATTTCGGGCTTGTGTGTGCTTGAATGGTGTTATAGTATGTATTCCTAAGATTTAAGAGGGTTGATTTGGGCTTAGAATGAGTTTGGATGAGCTTGGTGGTCGAAAACGCAGATTGAGTTCGGGATGAACTACATTCTGCATCAGCTAGGGCTAGGTGACCGACTGGATGCCATTCGGCCGATTGAGGGGCGTTTGGAGTTCATTTGCATGACTGAGGTTCAGTCGCATGACTGGGGGTCCAGTCGCATGGGGGGTCATGCGATTGAGAGCCCATTCGCATAGTTGCTCATTCGCATAGTGTTCAACCGCATGAGGTCCATTCGCAAAGTGTTCACTCGTACGATTGAGGGTCCATTCACACGATTGGGTGTTCATCCGTACTAGAGTTCATCCGCATTGGTCCATACACATGATGTTCGGTCGCATGAAGGTCGTGCGACTGAAGGGTACCCATACGCCCAAATAGGGTTGTTGTACCTGAAGAGAAGCATAGTTTAATTAATGACTTTCGGGGGAAAGTGCAGATGTAAGTTGTGACGTGCAAGTTCCCGTAAGTACATGTAAGATGACCATTGGGATCTTAGAGGGTATGTTGGGCATGTGATGTTGCATGTTTATGCATGATATATGTTATGTATGTATGATGATGCCCTGTATGATGATGCTATAGTGTATGTTGATGTTCCTTATTATAGTGTATGTTTATCTTTCCTGTGACTTTACGTGTTATGTTAAAGAATGAAATGAGAGTATTATATAACGTAAAGTGAAAGATAATGAAAGAGGAACATGATGAATGAATGCATGCATTAATAAAGAATAAGAGTAAGAAAGGCTTGCAAGCAAACATAGGAGGTGAGCGACCTTGTTGTCGCGACAGACTCGAAATGGAATACTTGTCTTTTGACCTCCGTAATCATGGTTATGTGCCACGAAGAGGGTAAAGCTTGACACTATGATTAACCATTTGTATAGATCCATTGCTACATATCCTAGGTACTATGGCCAGGAGGTGCGATGCACCGTTATAGAAGGTCTATGATAGGCCTAGGCCCAGTACCATGAAACAGAAGGGTATTGCATATGGCAATGGTACACCTAAGCATTACCTTAGGTACTGTGACCAGGAGGTGCGTTGCACCGTTATAGAAGTTCTATAATAGGCCTAGGTCCCGTACCACGATACAGAAGGGTAAGGTTTATGGGTGATGGAAAGAAAAGAGGTAATGATGAAAGAGTAAGTATGACAAGAAAGTATGATGAATGAACGAAAGATAAAGTAATGAACGAATGAAAGTAATGAACAGACGAAATGTAATAACTGTGTACGAAATGGGATCCTTGTCACTCGACCTCCGTAATCATGGCTGCGTGCCATGAAGAGGGTAAAGTTTAAGAGGATCTAGATAGAAGTAAAAGATATCGAATGATGAAGATAATAATGAAATTATCTATGTGTATGTAATGATGTATGATTGCGTGAAAGTAAAGTAACGGTTTTAAAGAAAGTAAAGTATTTTATTTATAAAACTAGAACTCACTCAGTAACGCTGACTTTTTATGTGTTTCCAGTTGGCAGGTAAAGTTGCTGAGGATGGCATAGAGCGGCTACTCGGCTCGTTTGGATGGCATTCTTTTGTATAATGTTTTTGCGTTGTAATACAACAAATGATGTTTGGTAATGAAGGTTGTATTAACTTCCAAAAGCATTTATATTGAAATGAAAAGTTATTTTACTGATTCCGCTGCAATGTTTATTAAAGTTAAAGAAATTATATGTTTTAAGAGCGATGAATGGCCAGTTGTAAGTGTCCCGGGAACGGGGCCTTACAAGTTGGTAACAGAGCCAAAGTTTAAGTGAAATGGGTAAAATTTTAAAATAAATCTAAACTTAACTGAAAATGGGACGGAAAGGGAAGGGATGCCAGTCTGAGTAGCTGCGTGCCATCAGGTATTTTCTTAATGTTAACCGGAATTATATGCGCATGTTATGCGGTTTATGTGTCGCTGGTAGATATAGATACTGATGTAGTCAGGACAGGTAATACTCGGGGTACGAAGAGTAAAGTAAGCGGCTAATCACAACTGGCCACTGTAATTAGGGACTTACTATACTTGACATAAACTGCGCTATTCCCTTGAATGACCGTGTTGGTGTTTGAATCTTTTAGTGTGTGATAGAGGATGGCCGGTGGTAGATCATCTAAAGCCTCACGTAGTGGGCTTGCTGCTGCATCGCGGCCCAAAAGAGGCAGGCCTAGAGCTGAAAAGGTGGTTCCTGAAGAACCCAAGGCCCCCCATCCGGAGGGTGTAGATGAAAGCGCCAATCTAAGAGCCTTGGTAAAGGAGGCTATAGTAGAGGAGGTACATCAAGTCATGCAGACGATCTTACCGTCTGTGGTGACTGAAGTGATTAAGGCTGTACGGGAAGGAGAACGGAAAGAGAGGAACAGGTCCTCGGGAGGACGGGAGCAACCGGAGCCTGAAATGATTCTTTCTGATGATGAAGAAGAGGAAGAAGAGGAGCCTGCGCAGGAGACGGCATGAGGATGTAACTATGGGGCGTTCTAATGATGCAAGCCCCCTACTTTTGATGGTAACGGTACTGCTGCTGCTGCTCACCGATGGATGAGAGAAATGGAAGCTATTTTGAACATCAGCGAGTGCCGGGAAGATCAGAACTTAAAGTTTGCTGCCCACTCTTTTGTGAACTCGGCTCTGTGCTGGTGGGACAATATAGTCCAAGCCGAGGGTAGCAGAGCTATGGTAGGATGAGATGGTCAGAGCTGAAAAAGTTGGTGATTAAGGAGTTTTGTCCTCACGGAGAAATGGATAAGGTTGAGAGGGAGTTTCTGCAACTAGAGGCGGCAACCATGACACACCAACAGTGCACCACAAAGTTCAACGAGATGGCACGTCTGGTGCCGGATCTGGTGATGCCTCTGTCACGGAAGATTAAGAGATACATTTAGGGTTTGCCAGCAGATGTTCGCAGGCACATGATCGCTGCCCGACCGAGCACGTTTAGGTCGGCGGTGGACTTGGCAGGGAGGTCGTATGATAAGAGGGCCGTAGTGATGGTGGCTGAAGGAAATATGAAAGGTAGTGGTGATCAGAACTAGAAGGGGAAGAGGTTTGGTCGGGGTGATGCCTCGACTGGTGACAAGAAGGCATGGGTGGATGACCGCCGTGTGGTCACATCGGGTGCGGATATGAAGAAGTGCGGTGAGTGTGGGAGAGAGCATAGTGGGGAATGTAGACTGGGGTTGAATGTGTGCTTCAGATGTGGGAAGCCGGGGCTTATAGCCAGGGACTGTCGTGCGGTCCGATGCTTTAACTATGGCGTGGAGGGCCACGTAACTAAGGATTGTAAGAAGCCTAGGGCTGAGGGTTCCGGGGTGAAGAAGACGGGAGGTGAAGGACAGAGGGCGAGCGCCTGGGCATTCACTATGACATAGGAGGAAGCTAGGACGGACCCTGACGTCGTGTCCGGTACGTTTCTCATTAACCAAACTTTATCTTTTGCTGGTTAGTAGAGTTTTATTTCTGCTGCTTCTGTGCTAAATTGCTGGTTAGTAGTAGACGTGTTGACGCGCCCTTTCATGTAGAAACTGACATAGGTAAATCTACCAGGATTTCTGAGATGATAGAGAACTGTGATGTGGAATTAGAAGGCTGTAAGTTTCCTGTTAGACCATTTGTGATGATCCTAGGTGGTTTCGATTTGGTTCTTGGGATGGATTGGTTGGCGGACTTCGAGGCGAATATAGTGTGTCGCAAGAAGATGATTCGATTGATAGCGCCTGACTGGATTTCGGTAACTGTTTACGGGGAACGGGTCACAGCGATCCTGAAAGTGATCTCAATGGCGGTGGCGGGAAAGTGTATGAGGCGTGGATGTAACACCTACTTGTGTTATGTAAAGGATGTGGAAACGCCTACACCATAACTATCCGCTGTTCCGGTTGTGTGTGACTTTCTAGATGTGTTTCCTGAAGACTTGTCAGGAGTGCCACCTGACCGAGAGATCGAGTTTCAAATTGATCTGATACCAGGTGCCCAACCCAATGCCAAGGCACCGTATCAGTTGGCTCCGACGGAGATGAAAGAGTTGATGGAGCAGTTACAAGAGCTGCTTGATAAGGGGTTTATTAGACCGAGTATCTCTCCTTGGGGTGCTTCGGTTTTATTTGTAAAGAAGAAAGATGGTAGTATGAGGATGTGTATAGACTACCGTGAGCTGAACAAGTTGACGTTGAAGAATCGGTACCCATTACCAAGGATAAATGATTTGTTCGATCAGCTGCAAGGTGCCAGTTGGTTTTCAAGAATCGATCTTCGATTTGGCTACCATCAGCAAAAGGTGAAAGAGCAGGATATTCCTAAAACAACTTTTCGCACGTGTTACGATCACTACGAGTTTCTTGTCATGTCCTTTGGTTTGACCAATGCGCCAGCTGCTTTTATGGATCTGATGAACCGAGTGTAGCGGCCGATGTTGGATAAATCAGTGATTGTGTTTATTGATGCTATCCTGATTTATTCAAAGAGCGAGATAGAGCATGACGGTCACATTCGAGAGGTGTTGGAGACGTTGAGAATGGAGAAGTTGTATGCCAAGTTCTCCAAATGCGTGTTTTGGTTATGCGAGGTTCAATTCTTGGTTCATGTGGTATATCCGGAGGGGATTATGGTGGATCCGGCAAAGGTGGAAGCAGTGATGCAATGGAAGTCTCCGAAGACGCCATCCGAGCTCCGTAGTTTCTTGGGTTTGGCGGGCTATTACAGAAGATTCATTCAAGACTTTTCCAAGATCGCTTCTCCATTAACCAAGTTGACCCGAAAAGATGTAAAATTTGTGTGGGGTCAAGCTCAGGAGAAGGCATTTGAGGAATTGAAGGCGAGGTTGACCCAAGCTCCTGTTCTGTCATTACCCGAAGGAAGCGAAGATCTGGTGGTTTATTCTAATGCTTCATACTAGGGATTAGGGTGCGTGTTAATGCAGAGGGAAAAGCTTATAGTCTATGCATCCCGACAGTTGAAGGTTCATGAGGTTAACTATCTTACTCATGACTTGGAGCTAGCAGTTGTGGTCTTGCACTAAAGATTTGGAGGCACTGTCTCTACGGGATGAAGTGCACCATTTTCACTGACCACAAGAGCTTAAAGTACTTCTTCGAGCAGAAGGACTTGAACATGAGGTAGAAAAGATGGTTGGAGCTCATAAAGGATTATGATTATGAGATCCATTATCATCCGGGCAAATCCAACGTGGTGGCGGATGCCCTTAGCCGAAAAGAGAAACCCGAGCCGATTCGGGTGAAAGCGTACCAGTTGATTATGACCTCTGATGTGATGAATCAAGTCAAAGAGTTTCAAGATAAGGCATTAAAAGAAGATCATCTTAATTCTAAAAGGATGAGAGGTCTAGTCACGGAGTTGGGTGAGAACACTCTCGGTGTTAAAACCCGATTCGGGCGGATGTGGATTCCTCGTTTTAGGGATCTACGGGTGAAGATTATGGATGAAGCTCACAAGACTCGATACTCTATTCATCCTGGTGCTACAAAGATGTACCAAGACATGAAGAAGGATTATTGGTGGTCGGGTATGAAGCATGACGTGGTGGAGTATGTGAGTAAGTGCCTTACGTGTATGCAAGTGAAGGCCGAGCATCAAAAGCCGTATGGGAAGATTCAACCCTTGGATATACTGGAATGGAAATGGGAGCACATCACCATGGATTTCATTAAGAAGCTGCCACGTACTCCGAAAGGGTATGATGCTAAATGGGTGATTGTTAACCGCTTGACGAAGAGTGCTCACTTCCTACCGATCCGCGAGACATATTCATCTGAGAGGTTGGCTGATATGTTCATCAAGGAAATTGTAGCTCGACATGGTATGCCGGTGTCTATTGTGTCTGATCATGACACCCGGTTACATCCAAATTCTGGAAGACATTCCACGACGCCATGGGGACGAGGTTACATATTAGCACGGCTTATCATCCCCAGACTGATGGTCAGTTAGAAATGACCATTCAGACATTGGAGGACATGCTTCAGGCATGTGTGATTGATTTTAGGGGAAGTTGGGATGACCACTTACCGTTAGCGGAATTCTCATATAATAACAGCTATCATGCCTGCATTGGTATGCCACCTTTTGAGATGCTATACGGTAGGAGATGCAAAACACTCGTTTGTTGGTGTGATATTGGTCAGAAAGAGTTAAGGAGCGTCAAGGTAATCGAGGATACGACTGAAAAGCTTGAAATGATCAAGGCCTTCATGAAGGCAACCAAAGATAGAAAGAAGTCGTATGCTGATAAACGACACAGACTGATTGAGTTCCAGGTGGGTGACCTGGTTATGTTGAAGGTCTCACCTTGGAAGGGTATTATTCGCTTCCAAAAGCGAGGCAAGTTGAGCCCAAGATACATATGCTCTTTCCCAATCATTGCTCTAGTAAGAGAGGGGGCCTATAGATTGGAGTTAACAGATGAGTTAAGTGGAATTCACCCGACATTCCACGTATCTAATCTAAGGAAGTGTTTGGCAGACGAAGATGTGATTGTTCCACTGGAGGATATCGAAGTAGACGAACGGCTCAATTTGTGGAGCAACCAGTGGCAATCATCGATAGAAAAGAGAAGAGGCTGAGAAATAAAGTGGTTCCTCTTGTGCGTGTATAGTGGAAGCACAGGAAAGGATCCGAGTCAACGTGGGAGACCGAAGAAGAAATGAGACAGCATTACCCACGTTTGTTTGAGTAATGACAGATTTCAAGGACGAAACCTATATAAGGGGGTGGACTTGTAACACCCGGATATTTTCTTTGAAGCCGACGAAATAAGAAAAAAAATAAAGTCAAAAGTCGGGGGACCAAACGTGTCAAAACGCGAGAAAGTTTGGAAGAGAAGGAGAATAAGAGGGGAGGGCAGCCCCACCCTCCCCACATCTCCAAAATTCAGCAAGAAGAGAGAAAGAAGAGAGAAGATGAAGAAAAGAGAGAAAAAGAGTTGGTTCGGGTGAATTCAAGAGAGCAAAATCATCATGTAGCGGGTCTAGACGAAGCACTTCTTCTTATTGTAGTTTTCAACTATGTGTGCGTGTTTGACACATTTGGGTGTTTTTGCATGTGATGCGTTTGGAGTATGATTTCGGGCTTGTGTGTGCTTGAATGGAGTTATATTATGTATTCCTAAGGTTTAGGAGGGTTGATTTGGGCTTAGAATGAGTTTGGATGAGCTTGGAGGTCGAAAATGACAGATTGAGTTCGGGATGAACTGCATTCTGCATCAGCTAGGGCTAGGCGACTGACTGGAGGCCTTTCGGCCGATTGAGGGGCGATTGGAGTTCATTCGCACGACTGAGGTTCAGTCGTACGACTGGGGGTCCAGTCGCATGGGGGGTCATGCGACTGAGAGCCCATTCGCATAGGTGCTCATAAGCATAGTGTTCAACCGCATGAGGTCCATTTGCATAGTGCTCACTCGCATGATTGAGGGTCTATTCGCACGATTGGGTATTCATCCGCACTGGAGTTCATCCATATTGGTCCATACGCTTGATGTTCAGTCGCATGAAGGCCGTGCGACTGAAGGGTACCCATACGCCCAAATAGGGCTGTTGTACCCGAAGAGAAGCATAGTTTAATTACTGACTTTCGGGGAAAGTGCAGAGGTAAGTTGTGACGTGCAAGTTCCCGTAAGTACATGTAAGATGACCATTGGGATCTTAGATGGTATGTTGGGCATGATGATGTTGCATGTTTATGCATGATGTATGTTATGTATGTATGATGATGCCCTGTATGATGATACTATAGTGTACGTTGATGTTCCTTATTATAGTGTATGTTTATCTTTCCCGTGACTTTACGTGTTATGTTAAAGAATGAAATGTAAGTATTATATAACGTAAAGTGAAAGATAATGAAAGAGGAACATGATGAACGAATGCATGCATTAATAAAGAATGAGAGTAAGAAAGGCTTGCAAGAAACATAGGAGGTGAGAGACCTTGTTGTCGCAACAGACTCGAAATGGAATCCTTATCTTTCGACCTCAGTAATCGTGACTGTGTGCCACGAAGAGGGTAAAGCTTGACACTGTGATTAACCATTTGTATAGAACCATTGCTGCATATCCTAGGTACTATGGCAACGAGGTGCGATGCACGGTTATAGAAGGTCTATGATAGGCCTAGGCCCAGTACCACGAAACAGAAGGGTATTGCATATGACAATGGTACACCTAAACTTTACCTTAGGTACTGTGGCCAGGAGGTGCATTGCACCGTTATAGAAGGTCTATGATAGGCCTAGGTCCAGTACCACGATACAGAAGGGTAATGTTTATGGGTGATGGAAAGAAAAGAGGTAGTGATGAAGAGTAAGTATGACAAGAAAGTATGATGAATGAACGGAAGATAAAGTAATGAACGCATGAAAGTAATGAACAGACGAAATGTAATAACAGTGTACGAAACGGGATCCTTGTCACTCGACCGCCCTAATCATGGTTGCGTGCCATGAAGGGGTAAAGTTTGACAGGATCTAGATAGTAGTAAAAGATATCAAATGATGAAGATAATATTGAAATTATATATGTGTACGTATGATGTATGATTGCGTGATAGTAAAGTAATGGTTTTATAGAAAGTAAAGTATTTAATTTATAAAACTAGAACTCACTCAGCAACGCTGACTTTTTATGTGTTTCCAGTTGGCAGGTAAAGTTGCTGAGGATGGCACAGGGCGGCTTCTCGGCTCATTTTGGATGGCATTCTTTTGTATAATGTTTTTACGCTGTAATACGACAAACAATGTTTGGTAATGAATGTTGTCTTAACTTGCAAAAGCATTTATATTGAAATGAAAAGTTATTTTACTGATTCCGCTGCAATGTTTATTAAAGTTAATGAAATTATATGTTTTAAGAGCGATGAATGGCCAGCTGTAAGCGTCTTGGGAACGGGGCCTTACAATATATATGTATATATATATATATATAGATATATATGTACATACATACATATATATACATACATATATATATACATACATATATATATACATACATATATATATATATGTACATATATATATATACGTACATATATATACGTACATATATATATATATACATATATATATACGTACATATATGTATACATACATATATATATATATATATATATATATATATATAGATATATATACATACATACATATATATATATGTATATATATATAGATATATATATATACATATATATATGTATATGTGTGTGTGTGTATATATATGTATGTACATACATATATATATACATCTATATATATATATATTATATATATATATATATATATATATATATATATATATATATATATGTATATATATATGTACAAACATTATTTATTTGATAAGATAAATACTAAAAATTTGGGGTCATGGGTTCGAACCCGTGCACCCTCATTATTTTTTTATGACTTTTCAGCTTCAAATTAAATACTAAAAATTTTCTAAAAATTATAAAAATCATTTTATAAACTATGTTTATCTTAAAATTACTCAATTATTTTTCTGTAATTTATTTATTAAAAATACCTTCATTTTTCTATTAAATATTTGTTATAGTTAGTTATTTTTTTAAAAAGTAGAATTTAGATAATAAATAAATAAATTAAAACTTGTAAACATTATTTATTTGATAAGATAAATACAAATTATATTTTATAAATTTAATTATAAAACCTTACTAAATTAAATACAAACTTACATATTTAAATAATGTCTAAAATTTATTTAGAACATAATGATATGTTAAAATTATTATTAAATTAATCAAATATTATGAAATGCAAATCTTTAGTTGTTAAAGAATTAACAAAAATAATTAAATGATTTAATTATATGTTTATAACAATTCTCAGAAAACCAAACCCTAGATCAATTGAACTCCAGGTTCAAGATCTAACTTATTTAGGTTATGGATTTGTATCTATTTGTTTATGCAAATTATAATTTCTTAGGAGGAATTTACTAGCTTTGTCAACACCACACGAGAACTGAGGTGAGTTCATACTTAACTATTCCCCTTTTAATCATTGAAATATTTTGGGGAGGAATACATCTTGTAATTGAAATTTCAAATTATTTTGTGTATTATGTTAAATAATAATTGATCACATTTATGATTACATATGGTTCAATGAAAATCCTTCTCTGTATCCTGGACTATAAAAACTGGATCTTTTGGATAGTACTATCGGGGTGCGACTTACCCCATAAAGGTTTGGACATGTGGTCCTTACCAAGATGCACAAAGATCTTATAAGTCATTCGGGATGACTGTTTTGTGTTGAGAAGGTGGATGTGCACTATGTGTAAAGTTTGCCATTATAGTTCCACTTACAACCCATATGAGGATAAATGTAAAGGAGGATTTGCTCCCTCTGATTTGAAACTATTATAACTAATATAATATACACATAAAAAGGATAATAAACTATGATACATGGGCAATTCCTATGTGAAGGATTTGTTGGCTTGTACTTAGTTAGTATGTGGATAGCGGGTTCACCTTATAAAAAGGGTTCCGACAGGCTATTCATATACAAAGTGATACTAGTGGGTAGTTTATACTCACACTTTTACAGTAAATCCTACCTTGATGATAATTTATGGTTTATCATTTATGTTTTACTCACCTATGAACTCACCAACCCTGTATTGACACTTGATTTTACATGTATTCTCAGGTATCTACTAGGAGCTTATGGACATGCACGTAAGATCATATAAGAGCTCAAGATACATATTGCTTATTATTTGAGATATGATTAGATGTATTGTTAAGAAACAATCTATCTTTTATTTTCGTTACGTATAATATTTATTCCTCTGAATATTAAACGAATGATTATCTAAAATTTATCATATAGATAACTGCATCTCATGTGTGACTAATATGTTCGATCCTGTTTGTTCACTCCTCCATGATAAATTCCAGACCCGGAATTTGAGGGTGTGATAGATTGGTATCAGAGCCATTGGTTATAATGAGTTAGGAATTGCATCTAGCCTATAGCCACACACAATAGTTGCACAAAGTAAATTTCCTTAGTTAGAGATCGACTAGGATTAAGAAGTTATATGCTTCTACAATGAGAATGTCAAACGATTTTAGAGGAGGAAACTAACAATGAACTTCCTAAACTTATTCTCAACGACATGTGGGATCTACACTTATCGTCGTGGGTTCAATTCCTTAGACTTTATGTCTAATCTATGAAAATCTTATCGAGGTTTTGATTCTATGAACCAAATAAACTTGTGCGACACGTAGACACCTGTATTCCGGATTTCCTGGCAAAAGGCCTTTGGGCTAAGGCAAGCATATCGTATAAATCTCATTGCGAGACCAGTTATGTTTACCTGGAGATTTCTGGGATGAGTGATAAACTATGGTCAATACACAAGTCTCTAAGGCAAATGGGTCAAATTACCTTGACGTGTTCCATTTGGTAGTCTAAGCTACGCTTGTCCTAACCTAAAGAGAGACTTGTTTCCCTAGTACTCGTGCCTTGCTGAATTTGATCAAAAAAACCCAGTTTTCTTAAATTCCCATCTATCTTACAGTAATTATCCATACTTTGAATATTTGATATAGAATGCATCTATTGAATATATCAGGTAGAGGACGCGGTAGAGGAACTGTCCCAAGAGGGATGACTCCTGAAGAAATACAAGTTTTGGTCAATCAAGATGTTGCGCCAGCCCTAGCCATTCAGGCTGCTCAGAATGGTTATCACTATTCCTATAAGAAGTTCCTAGACTGCAAGCCCGATATCTTCACTGGGGCAGAAGGGGCCATTGGGCTCATAAGGTGGTTTGAGAAATGTGAGTCCAACTTTGCTATATCTGAATGTCCAGATACGAGTAGGACAAAGTATGCCTCAGGAGCATTGAGCAGAGCTGCACTCTCGTTCTGGAAGACTGAAGTTTCAAGACTTACTCTCCTACTAGCCAATGCTATGGCTTGGGATGAATTCAAACAACTAATGAGGGAAGAGTACTGTCCGAGGGAAGAAGTGCAAAAGTTTGAAACAGAGTGCTGGAACCACAAGATGGTTGGATATGAGATTGAAACTTATACCACCGAGAATCATGAGTACGCAACTTTGTGCCCACATATGATGGAGCCTGCTCACAGAAGAATTGAAGGCTATATTCGTGGACTATCTCCAGTCATTCAGTCTATGTTCACTTCCTGCAACCCAATTTCTATCCAACAGGCCATTAGGATAGCTCACAAGCTGACTAATGAGGCTGTGGCTCAAGGGAAGTTGCCACCAAGGATCAAGGGTAAGGGTGCTGCTGCTGAAAGCTTAGGAAAGAGAAAGTTCAAAGATTCTAAAGAAAGTGAGAATCAAGGTGCAAACAAGAAGCAACATCCAGAAAAGAAAAGTCACAATCAGGCATTCCGCCTAGATGTCAGAGGTGTAACAAGCGTCACCATGGCAAGTGTACTGCAGTCATTTGCTACAAATGCCACAGGAAGGGGCACACCGCTCCTGAATGTAGGACCAAGACTCAAGATCAAGGAAAGAAAGATAGTAATCAGCAGAATGATGGTAAGAAGTGAGTTACGTGTTTCAGATGCGGAGAAAAGGGCCATGTTGCTAGAGATTGCACTGGGGAAAAGAAAGATACAGCCAAGGGCAGAGCCTTCGTGATTGGCAAAGGTGAGGCTCTAAAAGACCCTAACATTATTATGGGAAAATTTTTGGTAAATGATGTTTATGCTATAGTTTTATTTGACACGGGAGCTGATAGAAGCTTCGTATCCAATATTTTCTATAAGCACTTGAATGTAGAACATGTACCCCTAGATGAGTCATATGTAGTAGAATTAGCAAATGGTAAATCCTTGACCGCATCACAAATTCTGAAAAACTATACACTAGGTTTATCAGGTCATATCCTACCAATAGACCTCATGCCCATTACTTTGGGAAGCTTTGATATGGTAGTTGGTATGGATTGGCTATCCAAAAGCTCCGTAGAAATTGTATGTCAAGACAAAATGATTCACCTACCCCTACCAAATGATGAAGTCCTGTGTGTTGAGGGAGATAAGACTCGTGTTGTGATGGGAGTTATTTCCTACTTAAAGGCTCAAAAGTGTCTTCAAAAAGGACATACTACTGTCCTAGCCTTAGTCACTGATAAAGATAAGAAGGAGAGGAAGATTGAAGATGTACCGGTCATCAGGGAATTTCCTGAAGTGTTTCCTGATGAACTGCCTGGTTTGCCCCCTAGAAGAGAGGTCAAATTCTTAATTGAGTTAACACCTGGAGCTACACCTATAGCTCGGGCACCATACCGTCTCGCACCTTCTGAGCTAAAAGAACTATCTGACCAGCTTAGGAACTCCTGGATAAAGGATTCATCAGACCTAGCTCGTCACCATGGGGAGCACCAGTGTTGTTTGTAAAGAAGAAAGACGGAACCTTCCGGATGTGCATTGATTATCGAGAACTGAATAAAGTGACAATCAAGAACCGTTATCCCTTGCCACGTATTGACAACTTATTCGACCAACTGCAAGGTTCAAGCATTTATTCAAAGATAGATCTTAGAAGCGGCTATCATCAGTTGAGAGTCAGGGATGAAGATATTATGAAGACGGCTTTCAGAACTCGATACGGTCGCTTTGAGTTCACAGTCATGCCGTTTGGGCTAACAAATGCACCTGACGTATTCATGGACCTCATGAATCGTGTATGCAAGCCTTATCTAGACACGTTTGTCATTGTCTTCATTGACGAGATCTTGATCTATTCTAAAAATGAGCATGAGCATGAGGAACATCTAAGATTGATCCTTGAATTACTAAAGAGAGAGGAGCTCTATGCTAAATTCTCAAAATGTGATTTCTGGATAAAAGATGTTCAATTCCTTGGTCATGTGATTGATGCTAATGGCATTCATGTAGACCTAGCTAAAATTGAATCCATCAAAACTTGGCCTACACCTTCTAATCCAATAGAAATTAGACAATTTCTTGGCCTAGCCGGGTATTATAGGAGATTTATCGAAGAATTCTCCAAGATAGCTCAACCATTGACCATGCTCACCGAAAAGGGAGTAGCATATCATTGGGGACTTAAGCAAGAGGATGCTTTTCAAACACTAAAACAGAAGTTATGCAGTGCACCTATCCTATCCTTACCTGACGGCATCGAAGACATTGTAGTCTACTGTGATGCTTCTGTTCAGGGACTGGGATGTGTTTTGATGCAACGAGACAAAGTCATAGCCTATGCCTCAAGACAGTTAAAGGTTCGAGAAAAGAACTATGAAACTCATGATCTAGAACTAGGAGCAGTTGTGTTTGCTCTTAAACTATGGAGACACTACCTGTACGGTACTAAGTGCACTATCTATACCGACCACAAGAGTCTTCAACACTTGTATAATCAAAAGGAGAAGAATATGAGACAGAGGAGATAGCTTGAACTACTAAAACGATTATGATTGTGCCATCAAGTACCATCCCGGTAAAGCAAATGTTATGGCTGATGCTTTGAGTAGGAAAGAACATACGAAACCTCGTAGAGTACGAGCCCTACAACTTACCATTCAAAGCAACCTACCGGCACAAATTCTGAATGCACAGACTGAAGCATTGAAAGAAGAAAACATTAAAGATGAAAACCTCCGATGGCTAGACCACAGTTTGAAGTTCATTCAGATGGAGTACGCTCTATAGCAGAAAGGATTTGGATACCCCTATACGGGAATCTTAGAAGCTTGATCATGGATGAAGCCCACAAGTCTAGGTACTCTATCCACCCAGGTGCAAATAAGATGTATTACGACTTGAAGCTTGTTTACTGGTGGCCAAGAATGAAGGCAGATATTGCGACTTATGTCTCAAAATGTTTGACTTGTTCTAAAGTCAAGGTCGAATACCAAAAGCCTTCAGGAATGTTGACCCAACCAGAAGTACCCATGTGGAAGTGGGAAATGATAACCATGGATTTCATCACTGGTTTACCCAAATCTGAAATGGGCAATGACACCATTCGGGTTATTGTTGACCGTCTCACCAAATCCGCTCATTTCATACCCATTCGTGAGAAAGACAAGATGGAGAAGCTTGCAAGGATTTACATCAAAGAAATTATCTCTAGACACGGAGTGCCAGTGTCTATCATCTCTAATCGTGACGCACGATTTACATCTATCTTTTGGGATAAACTACAGAAAGCTCTAGGCACTCACCTAGATATGAGCACAGCCTATCACCCTTAGACTGATGGCCAAAGTGAAAGAACCATACAGACTCTTGAGGATATACTTAGGGCTTATGTTATTGATTTTGGAAAGAACTGGGAAGGTCATCTACCTTTAGTAGAGTTCTCATATAATAATAGCTATCATTCGAGCATCAAGGCGGCACCATTCGAGGCCTTATATGGACGTAAATGTAGATCACCGCTTTGCTGGGCAGAAGTTGGAGATAGTCAACTTACTGGCCCAGAATTGATGTTTGAAACTCATGAGAAAATTGTCCAGATAAGAGAACGCATGGCTGCTGCCAGGGATCGCCAGAAAAGCTACGCTGATAAACACCGCAAGCCACTTGAATTTCAGGAAGGAGATAAAGTTTTGCTAAAGGTATCTCCCTGGAAGGGAGTTATACGCTTTGGAAAACGAGGGAAATTGAACCCTCGCTATGTGGGGCCTTTTGAAATCGTCAGAAGGATCGGCCCAGTAGCCTATGAATTAAATCTACCTGCTGAACTTGGTGGTGTGCACAATGTTTTTCACGTATCCAATCTAAGGAAGTGTTTATCCGATGAATCACTGGTTGTGCCTTTCAAGGAACTGCAAGTAGATGAGAAACTCAGATTTGTCGAGGAACCAGTTGAAATCATGGATAGGGAAGTTAAAAAACTAAAGCATAGTAAGATTCCGATTGTCAGAGTTCGGTGGAACTCCCGGCGTTGTCCTGAGTTCACTTGGGAACGAGAGGATGAAATGATGCGCAAGTATCCTAACCTGTTCAAGAATGTTGCCAGTACATCCTAATTTCCGGGATGAAATTCCTCTAACAGGGGGATGATGTGACAACCCGGAAAATTTGTTACCTTTAACTAAACTATAGGGTTTAAACTGTAACAACTCGTATTTTTATAAAAGTTAATTTCATAAACAATTAAGTTTAATACGTTGAGGTTAATTCCAAAATTTCAACAATTATAATGATGATAATAATAATAATAATAATAATAATAATAATAACATCATAATAATAATAATATTTCTATGAATAATTTGTAAGAATAAAAAAAAATTCGGATTTATAAGTGCAGGGGCTATTTTTGTAATTTAAGAAACTTATTTTAAAAGCTTTGGACATAAAATTATAACCCATATAAACTACAGGGGCCAAATGTGAAACTTTTTTTTAAAACCCAACCCCCCCCCCCCCCCCCCCCCCCCGCGCGTTCCCGTCGACCTCCCTCTCCGGCCACCATCTCCGGCGACCTCCGACGAGACCCAATACCCCAAATAACGTGATTCCAGCTCGATTAAGCACTACGACAAACTCGCGAGGATGATTCGAACACGAGCCCCACAATAATTTAAAAATCTTAGTGCGATTACAACCAAACCAAACCACCCCACTGTCGGCCGGGTTTTCGGCCACTACCGAGCACCAAACTTCAAAAATAATTGAATTAATCAAACCTAAACAATTATAAAAGTACATCTAATCGATCACCACTGCTAGTTCCATCCAAAAATCGCACAAACCCACCTTCAAACACCTTCTTAATCGCGGACCTGCAACTAACGTGTTCACCCTCTTTCTGTCACACCCTTAAAATCCACGTGCGGAGTTTTACCGCGAGGCGTGTGAACAAACCAGGATCACAGTCAATAGTTACTCGGAACGACTCTATATGCTACGTTTAATGTAAATCAACCAGAGTTTAAACTTTAAAAGACCTGCGGAAGCGTAAAGTAAATAAAACAACCCAAAACATGTGAAGGTACCATATGGCAAAACAAGTGCCAACCAAGTATTGTAAACCATAAATAAAAGACGGGTAGTTATAAATCTCTAAGAAAATGCATGCTGACTCGTGAAGTGCTCCTATCAGCAATCCAGCTTAATGACCTGAGAATAGCATATTAAAAAGTCAACACATGGTTGGTGAGTTCAAGAGTTTGCGCATAAACATAACAGTTTATCAATTGTGTATAAACATAACAGTTTATCAATAGCGTATAATTAAGCATGTGCATTGTAATAGCTAGCTAGTCCATTAACAAACGATATTAATGCATAGTGATTTCGACATTGAAGCTGACTGTGTTATGTTTGCCTCCCGTCACGACTTCACCATATCGTGACGAATGATCATAGGACAAATTGCACCCGGTTGACCTCGAGTCACACAGGTGGGGCTCGTCAGACCCAGTAGTACTACCCAAGTTTCCCCGCTATCCAATATTAACAATTCGAAAGTGTGAGGACTTTATCATAATAAACAACACTATATTAATATCATACACATCTTAAATATATAAAGCGTTGTAAAATTTACCAGTATGCTATCTCCCCCAAAAGATATTTAATAAAACAGAGGGGCATGAACTCACCTGATACGCGTGTTAGACAAGTAAGGTTTAACTTGACAAGGACGAGTGGAAAGACAACCTTCAAAGGTTACCTAGAACACACAAGTACATAAGTACATGTACACAGAAATCCCAAGAGAAACCTTAAGTGTTCTACAAACAAAGAACTCAAGTTTCTATAAAAACAACATACATGTGACCTAGTTGACCCGTTTGACCCGTTGGTGACATTATGTGTTGTAAGCCATTTAAACATACATGACCATACAACATACATGTTTAACATTCCAATGAATCACATTTGATGCTACATTCCCAATACATTACTTAAATCATCATACTATGCACATATCACACAAGTTGTATAAATCCTTAGCATCTAGTATGCTCAGTGTGTTCAAAACACAACTAGTGTATCATATAACAGGTTAGATCATGCATAACCTACTTATATGACCTATAGATATGATTTAGCATATATGGGTCAAAACAGATAATTTACCAAAAAGTCACACATACTATTCACAACGCATACAAGATGCCTAATACATGCAACATACATTAGTATGACTAATTCCAGTCCAAACATGATGTCCTAGTTACTAATCAACATACCAAACCATACATGACCATCAAAGTGCAATAATCACCCAATAACCAAATAAACATTCCATACAACCCAATTAACAGATTCTACCACTTTAAACATTCATAACAATCATTCTAGCATGATCCTAAACCATGAATAAGTCAAATTACCAATATCCAAAGTTCGTGCACAATAAAGTTTTCCTTTTGGGAAAGTAATACCCAAAAGTCTAGTAAACACCCAACGTGTATCCAATTCATCATTAAGATATTATTTCAAGTTCATAACATTCATACTAACATGCTAATCTCCTCCAAATACCCAAATTCCCGAACATCATACACAAAAGTTTCTACTTTTAGTAAGTCATGATCAACATCACAATTTCATGGATTTTCTTGCACAATTCAATTAAACTAACATCTAAGCATTACATCTAGCATCTTAGAATCATCAAATCATAAATTCCAAGAACCAAAAAGTTTCCTCTTATGGCAATGTATGAACTAGATGATCAAACCCTAGATTTCTTGCAAAATCAACATCATTCACATTCATATAACCTAACTAACATCATATAACCATCTAACAATCATCAATTTCATCCATAAACACACTAATTTCGGATTAGGGTTTACATTCAACAAGGTTCATGATCCAATCATTACAAACGTGTATTCATGCATAATCAACGTTAAACAACATGTAATCAATCCAACTAACATACCAACATCATCAAACAACATCAAATTCGACATACATCCTTCAATTTCGAGTGAAACTCTCGGCCATAACCAAAAACACACAAAAGAACATAATCTAACCTTAATTCGCAAAGGAGAACAAGATTTGATGTGGTAAACTTGTTGTATTGCCTAGAACTCGATCAAATCCGTGGCTTGCTGCTTGTTCTTGGTCGATTTCGCAAAGGGGAGAGGGAGAGAAGGCTGGTCGCGGCCGTAGGGGGTGGGATTAGGGTGGGATTTGATTTGTTTAATTTAATTATCCTAATTACATCCTAACCCTTATAATTTGTAATTTTATAAAAATTTCAGCTTTTAACTTCTTTTAAAAGCATTTTTAACCATCTAACAAATATATAAACTAGTAATAACCATTATATATTTTTATCTTTATAAAACACGCAACATACGAATTAACACGCGCGTTTCCGCGTTACGCGATAAAATTCTCAAATAGTCTTTAAATCGCGTAAAAACATAAACATAACATAATAATCATCTTTTCAACTAGATTATTATTAAATTAACATTATTAATTATTTTTAAGTCACCAACGTCAAATGACAACTAGTGTGTGCTTACGACACGTGTATGCAAAACTTAACGGAACTAACGGAGTTTGGTAACGGAAAATTACCGGATGTCACATTATCCCCATGTCGAAAGAATTTTCGTCCCGAAAATTGCGTTACATGGTGAGCGTGTTCCATCACTGATCTACTGCATTGGCACACAGAAATTTGAAATCGAGTGAGTTTTGGATGAGTTGTCACATCATCCCCATGTTGAAAGAAATTTCGTCCTGAAATTTAAATCAATACCTTGGTCTGCAGACATCGTCTCGAATAGTTGAGGGTACTTAAGCTTCATTTGATCCTCACGTTCCCACGTGAATTCCGGTCCACGTCGCGAGTTCCAACGAACTTTGACGATAGGTATTTTGCTCTGCTTAAGTGTTTTCACCTCACGATCCATCACCTCGACGGGTTCTTCAATAAAGCGCAATTGCTCATCCACTTGAACATCTTCTAGTGGTACAATGAGTGTCTCGTCAGATAGGCACTTCTTCAGATTTGAAACATGAAACACGTTGTGCACTCCACTCAGCGAATCAGGCAAGGCTAGTCGATAGGCCACCGGACCTATTCTTTCCAGTATCTCAAATGGTCCAACTTACCTCGGATTCAGCTTTCCTCGCTTGCCAAACCGAACTACGCCTTTCCACGGTGAGACTTTCAATAACACTTTGTCGCCAATTTGAAATTCGAGAGGTTTCCGCCTCTTGTCAGCATAACTTTTCTGTTTATCCCTTGCTGCAGCCATACGGTTCCGTATCTGCACAATCTTCTCAGTTGTTTCATGAATGAGTTCGGGACCCGTTAGTTGACTATCACCAATTTCAGCCCAGCAAACCGGTGATCTACACTTTCTCCCATACAAACCTCGAAAGGTGCTGCCTGTATGCTAGTGTGATAACTGTTATTATAGGAAAATTCCACCAAAGGTAGGTGAACTTCCCAGTTATTCCCGAAGTCAATCACACAAGCATGTAGCATATCCTCCAAAGTCTGTATGGTACGCTCACTCTGACCGTCAGTCTGTGGATGATAAGCAGTACTCATATCCAATCATGTACCCAAAGATTTTGTAGTGACTACCAGAAGTGTGACGTGAAACGAGCATCGCGATCAGAGATAATTGAGATTGGTACGCCGTGTCTCGAAACGATTTCCTTGAGATACAATCGGGTTAGCTTCTCCATCTTATCTGTTTCCTAATTGCAAGGAAGTGAGCGGACTTGGTCAACCGATCCACAATGACCCAGATTGTGTCACAACCAGTATTAGTCCGGGGTAGTTTAGTGATAAAATCCATGGAAATTTGTTCCCATTTCCACATCGGTATCTCAGGTTGCTGTAACAGTCCGGATGGTTTTTGGTATTCCACCTTTACCTTCGAACAGGTCAAACACTTGCTCACATATGTAGCTACGTCTGCCTCATGTTAGGCCACCAATAGTGCGCCTTTAGATCATGATACATCTTGTCAGATCCAGGATGTATAGAGTATTTAGACTTGTGTGCCTCGCTCATAACCAAATCCCTCAGATTTCCATAAACAGGCACCCAAAGTCTATCCATGAAGTACCAATTCCATCCTCCTTCACTACCAATTGTTTATCCATTCCCCGTAATGACTCAGAAACAATGTTTTCCTCTTTCAAGGCTTCTATTTGTGCTTCCTTAACTTGTTCAGGCAATTGGGTACTGATCGTGAGTTGCAAGGCTCGCACCCGCCTTGGTTTAACTGTTTCTTTTCGGCTTAAGGCATCGGCAACTACGTTCGCCTTTCCAGGATCGTACTTGATAGCACAATCATAATCATTCAGAAGTTCCACCACCCAACGTCGTTGCCTTATATTCAACTCTTTTTGCTCAAAGATATGTTGAAGACTCTTGTGATCGGTATAGATAGTACATTTGGTACCGTACAAGTAATGTCTCCAAATCTTTAAGGCAAAAACCACTGCACCCAACTCCAGATCATGAGTATAATTCTTCTCGTGAACCTTTAGTTGTCTAGAGGCGTAGGCTATCACCTTATCGCGCTGCATCAGAACACAACCCAATCCTTGAATGGATGTGTCACAATACACCACGAAATCATCCGTCCCCTCTGGCAGTGCAATATCGGTGCACTACAGAGTTTCTGTTTCAATAGCTGAAAAGCCGCCTCTTGACTTTCTCCCCATTTGTATGTTGTTCCTTTGTGGGTCAAAGCGGTGAGAGGTTGTTCAATCTTAGAAAATCCTTCTATGAACCGTCGGTAATACCCCGCTAATCCCAGAAATTGTCGTATCTCACTTGGTGTTTTAGGTATGGCCCAATTCTTTATTGCCACAATCTTGGCAGGATCAACATGTATACCCTTCTCATTAACAATATGGCCTAGGAATTGTAGTTCACGTATCCAAAAGTCACACTTAGAGAATTTGGCGTACAGTTGCTCATTCTTCAACAATTCCAAGATTAATCGTAGATGCTCTTCATGGTCCTCCTTGGTCTTAGAGTATATCAGTATGTCATCGATAAACACAATAACAAACTGATCAAGGTAGGGTTTGCATACACGATTCATGAGGTCCATGAACACCGCAGGTGCATTTGTCAACCCAAAAGGCATGACCAAGAATTCGTAATGACCATAACGAGTACGGAATGCAGTTTTGGAGATATCCTCCTCACGGACTCGGAGTTGATGATAACCAGATCTCAAGTCGATCTTCGAATAATAGCTGGATCCCTGAAGCTGATCAAATAAGTCGTCGATGCGAGGTAAAGGGTATCGGTTCTTAACTGTGACTTTGTTTAACTCCCTATAATCGATGCACATTCGAAATGTGCCATCTTTCTTCTTAACAAAAAGGACAGGGGCTCCCCAAGGTGATGAGCTAGGTCGAATAAAGCCCTTATCTAAAAGCTCCTGAAGTTGTGATGACAACTCCTGTAGTTCGTTCGGTGCTAATCGATAAGGTGCTCTAGCAATCGGGGCTGCACCGGGAGTCAGTTCAATTTGAAATTCCACTTGTCGATGAGGTGGTAATCCAGGAAGATCCTCTGGAAACACCTCTGGAAAATCACGTACCACGGGATGTCCTCTATTTTCTTTTCCTCTGGCTGCTTATCGGTGACAAGTGCCAGAATAGCCAAACGACCTTTTCGTATTAACTTCTGTGCTTTCATGTAGGAGATAATGCCCATCACTGCACCACTCCTATCGCCTCGGACTGTGAGAATTTCATCACCAATAGGGATTCGTATGATCTTCTCGTGACATATGACTTCCGCTTGCTTATTTGAGAGCCAATCCATGCCTACCACAACGTCGAAACTACCCAGTGTAACAGGCATAAGATCGATAGCGAAAGTATGACCAGCGAGTTCTATCTTACAATCTTTAAGAATGTGTGTCACATGGATCTGTTTACCGTCAGCCAATTCTACGGTATATTTGGATTCTAAGGCAGAAGGGATATCACTTAGGAGACTACAGAACTTTAGGGATATGAAACTCCTATCGGCTCCAGTATCAAACAATACGGTAGCAAAACATCCAT
Organism: Flaveria linearis; assembly: GCA_024085815.1. NCBI lineage: Eukaryota > Viridiplantae > Streptophyta > Magnoliopsida > Asterales > Asteraceae > Flaveria > Flaveria linearis. The sequence continues at coordinate 40,709,881 of CM044003.1, read as the reverse complement.
TTACAGAAAACCTACCAGTAACAGTAGTAGGGTCGTTTAGAGCCTCACCTGAGCCAATGACGAAGGCTCTCCCTTTGGCTCCATTATTACCACCGTTACCATTGCCATTTCCATCTTTGTTGTTGTTGTTGTTCTGGCCATTGCCATTACCGTTCCTCCTCAACTGCGGGCAGTTTCGCTTGTAGTGCCCCTCCTTTCCGCACTCGAACAACCCTTTGGAGTCTCCTAAGGTTGCTGTGGTTTCCTAACCATCTCACCACGACAATCCTTAGCCAAGTGTCCCATTTTACCACACGCTGACACTTGTAGTTGTCACATCTCCCAACGTGATGATAGTTGCACCGCGTGCACATCGGCTGTTTACCACCATAGCCGCTCGGTCCTTGATTGTTTGAGTTTGACTGGTTGAAATTGCGATTGTTGTCAAACCTTCTTTGTTGTTGTTGTGGTTGTTGTTGTTGTTGAGACTGGTGTTGACCACCGGATGATGATGATGCCCTATTGTTGTTGTTGGTGTTGGTGTTGTTGGAGGTATCCCACTTTCTTTTGTTGTCGGGCACACTTGCAGCAGTGCCCCGTTTTGGCAACCGCCCTTGCTCCACAGCTTCGTCAGTTAGTTTGTGGGCTAGTCGGATAGCTTGTTGTATAGTGGCGGGGTTAGAGGAAGTCACCAGGCTCCTAATTTCGGGCACCAATCCCCGGATGTAATGTTCCACCCGCTTGTGCATTTCATTCACCATTCCAGGACATAGTGTGGCCAGCTCGTGGGTTCTTGTTGTATAGGCCTCGATCTCGGAACCTTGCATTTTCAACTGCCAAAATTCCATCTCCAACTTTTGAACTTCGCTGCGAGGACAGTATTCCTCGATCATCATATCTTTGAATTCATTCCACGGGAGCTCATTTGCCATGGCCTGCCCTAGCATTTGCACTTGAGCATTCCACCAAGACAGTGCTGCACCATCCAGTGTCCCCGTAGCATATTTCACCTGGTCAGCAGGTGGACAGTTGCACTTCGAGAAAACGGACTCCGTTTTCTCAAACCACCTCACCAACCCTACAGCTCCCTCGGTTCCACTGTAGGTGTGGGGTTTGCAGTCCATGAAGGACTTGTAGGTACATGCTGGCGATCCTGCTTTAACACGATAAATATTGATCAGATGTCTTATTCGATTAACTATAGTATTTGACAAAATTTTCCATTATCGTTTACATGCGGCCTGTCCTACTTGAGCAGCAGTTAACGCTGCCTGGACTTGTGCATTTATTAGGGCTGCTAGTTCCGCAGGGGTTATATTTATGGTACCGGCGCCTTGGCCACCAGCACCTTGGTCACCGGCACCTTGGTCACTGGCGCCGCGTCCACGCGCCGCGCCCGCGTCCTCGGCCACGTCCACGTCCTCGGGCGTCCATTATTCACTTTACATTCACAAATACAATAATGAGTAACATCAAACATATTTATCTCATTGAAGTATAATAAACAATAAGTAAGTAATGAATCATCACAACCACAACATTATAACAAAATAATAACCAAAGGTAAATAAATTGCAAATAAGTCACAAGTCATTTATCAATGTCAAAATTTGAGTTTGTTGTTCGAGTGGGGAAACAACCCTTCCCACATAGGTTCCAAATAAGAAACGCTACATAGTCCAAGTTGTTTAAAGAAAATAAAAGAGTATCAATCTACTATGCCTGAGCCGTCACTGTCATCATCCATCTGCACAGGCTCCTCTTCAGGTCCTCCTTAGGTTCCTCTTCAGGTTCCTCCTCCTCTTCGGGGGCCTCCACCGGAGCAGGAGCTAAGGCTATCTAAAGTGCCGCCAACTGGGCCTCTAAAGCAGCAAACCTGTTGTCGACTGCTTCATCGTGCTGTTCCCGTGCGGTCACACGTCCACTCAGCCTATCATAACCATCCCGCATTTGGTAACACCCCTCTAAGGTTTTACATGATGCTCCACGAGTTCGTCCAGTTGATGTCGCAGTGTGTACACTTCGTGCTGTAGTGTACAGACATTGCCAGTGAGTCGCCGGACCCGGTGTTGCTCCGTGTCCAGTGCTTCCACCAATGCAGCAATGACCTGCTCATTGGACTGCACCGGCCGCGGAAGTGTAGGTAGTGGTTGTTCAGTACTGGTCCTAGTTCGAGGTCTTGATGTAGGCACGCGTTCCCGGTACATAAGGTGATCCACAAACTCCGGGTAGAAGTTCCAGTCACGGGGAGGGTCACGTTCAGGTGGCACGAATGTTGATCCCAGTCAAATTCACCTCATGGATAGTCCAAACGAGGCCAGTCCAGTCCATCGTCATGCACCGGTCCAGGAGGTGGGGACTCGGGTCGTGTGGGTGATGCTGGTAGCTTACCACGTGCTCTCGAAGACGATGCCATGCTGCAGAGAGTGTGATGTGTATGCCAATGAGTATGTAGTAGAAAAATCAGGAACAAGTAACTAACTAACTGTGTGCGGTTATAGTCTAGTGTGTATGCAACCTAGTTCTCTATAACCAATGGCTCTGATACCAATCTGTCACACCCTCAAAATCCACGTGCGGAGTTTTTACCGCGAGGCATGTGAACAAACCAGGATCACAGTCAATAGTTACTCGGAACGACTCTATATGCTATGTTTAATGTAAATCAACCAGAGTTTAAACTTAAAAGACCTGCGGAAGCGTAAAGTAAATAAAACAACCCAAAACATGTAAAGGTACCATATGGCAAAACAAGTGCCAACCAAGTATTGTAAACCATAAATAAAGACGGTAGTTATAAATCTCTAAGAAAATGCATGCTGACTCGTGAAGTGCTCCTATCAGCAATCCAGCTTAATGACCTGAGAATAGCATACTAAAAAGTCACACATGGTTGGTGAGTTCAAGAGTTTGCGCATAAACATAATAGTTTATCAATTGTGCATAACATAGCAGTTTATCAATAGCGTATAATTAAGCATGTGCATTGTAATAGCTAGCTAGTCCATTAACAAACGATATTATACATAGTGATTTCGACATTGAAGCTGACTGTGTTATGTTTGCCTCCCGTCACGACTTCACCATATCGTGACGAATGATCATAGGACAAATTGCACCCGGTTGACCTCGAGTCACACAGGTGGGGCTCGTCAGACCCAGTAGTACTACCCAAGTTTACCCGCTATCCAATATTAACAATTCAAAAGTGTGAGGACTTTATCATAATAAACAGCACTATATTAATATTTACACATCTTAAATATATAAAGCGTTGTAAAATTTACCAGTATGGTATCTACCCCAAAAGAGATTTAATAAAACAGAGGGGCATGAACTCACCTGATACGCGTGTTAGACAAGTAAGGTTTAACTTGACAAGGACGAGTGGAAAGACAACCTTCAAAGGTTACCTAGAACACACAAGTACATAAGTACATGTACACAGAAATCCCAAGAGAAACCTTAAGTGTTCTACAAACAAGAACTCAAGGTTCTATAAAACAACATACATGTGACCTAGTTGACCCTTTGACCCGTTGGTGACATTACGTTTGTAAGCCATTTAAACATACATGAGCATACAACATACATGTTTAACATTCCAATGAATCACATTTGATGCTACATTCCCAATACATTACTTAAATCATCATACTATGCACATATCACACAAGTTGTATAAATCCTTAGCATCTAGCATGCTCAGTGTGTTCAAAACACAACTAGTGTATCATATAACAGGTTAGATCATGCATAACCTACTTATATGACCTATAGCTATGATTTAGCATATATGGGTCAAAACAGATAATTTACCAAAAAGTCATACATACTATTCACAACGCATACAAGATGCCTAATACATGCAACATACATTAGTATGACTAATTCCAGTCCCAAACATGATGTCCTAGTTACTAATCAACATACCAAACCATACATGACCATCAAAGTGCAATAATCACCCAATAACCAAATAAACATTCCATACAACCCAATTAACAGATTCGACCACTTTAAACATTCATAACAATCATTCTAGCATGATCCTAAACCATGAATAAGTCAAATTACCAATATCCAAAGTTCGTGCACAATAAAGTTTCCCTTTTGGGAAAGTAATACCCAAAAGTCTAGTAAACACCCAACGTGTATCCAATTCATCATTAAGATATTATTTCAAGTTCATAACATTCATACTAACATGCTAATCACCTCCAAATACCCAAATTCCCGAACATCATACACAAAAGTTTCTACTTTTAGTAAGTCATGATCAACATCACAATTTCATGGATTTTCTTGCACAATTCAATTAAACTAACATCTAAGCATTACATCTAGCATCTTAGAATCATCAAATCATAAATTCCAAGAACCAAAAAGTTTCCTCTTATGGCAATGTATGAACTAGATGATCAAACCCTAGATTTCTTGCAAAATCAACATCATTCAACATTCATATAACCTAACTAACATCATATACCATCTAACAATCATCATTTCATCCATAAACACACTAATTTCGGATTAGGGTTTACATTCAACAAGGTTCATGATCCAATCATTACAAACGTGTTATTCATGCATAAACAACGTTAAACAACATGTAATCAATCCAACTAACATACCAACATCATCAAACAACATCAAATTCGACATACATCCTTCAATTTCGAGTGAAACTCTCGGCCATAACCAAAAACACACAAAAAGAACATAATCTAACCTTAATTCGCAAAGGAGAACAAGATTTGATGTGGTAAACTTGTTGTATTGCCTAGAACTCGATCAAATCCGTGGCTTGCTGCTTGTTCTTGGTCGATTTCGCAAAGGGGAGAGGGAGAGAAGGCTGGTCGCGGCCGTAGGGGGTGGGATTAGGGTTGGGATTTGATTTGTTTAATTTAATTATCCTAATTACATCCTAAACCCTTATAATTTGTAATTTTATAAAAATTTCAGCTTTTAACTTCTTTTAAAAGCATTTTTAACCATCTAACAAATATATAAACTAGTAATAACCATTATATATTTTTATCTTTATAAAACACGCAACATACGAATTAACACGCGCGTTTCCGCGTTACGCGATAAAATTCTCAAATAGTCTTTAAATCGCGTAAAAACATAAACAAAACATAATAATCATCTTTTCAACTAGATTATTATTAAATTAACATTATTAATTATTTTTAAGTCACCAACGTCAATGACAACTAGTGTGTGCTTACGACACGTGTATGCAAAACTTAACGGAACTAACGGAGTTTGGTAACGGAAAATTACCGGATGTCACATTATCCCCATGTCGAAAGAATTTTCGTCCCGAAAATTGCGTTACATGGTGAGCGTGTTCCATCACTGATCTACTGCATTGGCACACAGAAATTCGAAATCGAGTGAGTTTTGGATGAGTTGTCACATCATCCCCATGTTGAAAGAAATTTCGTCCCGAAATTTAAATCAATACCTTGGTCTGCAGACATCGTCTCTAACAGTTGAGGATACTTAAGCTTCATTTGATCCTCACGTTCCCACGTGAATTCCGGTCCACGTCGCTAGTTCCAACGAACTTTGACGATAGGTATTTTGCTCTGCTTAAGTGTTTTCACCTCACGATCCATCACCTCGACGGGTTCGTCAATAAAGCGCAATTGCTCATCCACTTGAACATCTTCTAGTGGTACAATGAGTGTCTCGTCAGATAGGCACTTCTTCAGATTTGAAACGTGAAACACGTTGTGCACTCCACTCAGCGAATCAGGCAAGGCTAGTCGATAGGCCACCGGACCTATTCTTTCCAGTATCTCAAATGGTCCAACATACCTCGGATTCAGCTTTCCTCGCTTGCCAAACCGAACTACGCCTTTCCACGGTGAGACTTTCAATAACACTTTGTCGCCAATTTGAAATTCGAGAGGTTTCCGCCTCTTGTCAGCATAACTTTTCTGTCTATCCCTTGCTGCAGCCATACGGTTCCGTATCTGCACAATCTTCTCAGTTGTTTCATGAATGAGTTCGGGACCCGTTAGTTGACTATCACCAATTTCAGCCCAGCAAACCGGTGATCTACACTTTCTCCCATACAAAGCCTCGAAAGGTGCTGCCTGTATGCTAGTGTCATAACTGTTATTATAGGAAAATTCCACCAAAGGTAGGTGAACTTCCCAGTTATTCCCGAAGTCAATCACACAAGCATGTAGCATATCCTCCAAAGTCTGTATGGTACGCTCACTCAGACCGTCAGTCTGTGGATGATAAGCAGTACTCATATCCAATCATGTACCCAAAGATTTTTGTAGTGACTGCCAGAAGTGTGACGTGAAACGAGCATCGCGATCAGAGATAATTGAGATTGGTACGCCGTGTCTCGAAACGATTTCCTTGAGATACAATCGGGTTAGCTTCTCCATCTTATCTGTTTCCTTAATTGCAAGGAAGTGAGCGGACTTGGTCAACCGATCCACAATGACCCAGATTGTGTCACAACCAGTATTAGTCCGGGGTAGTTTAGTGATAAAATCCATGGAAATTTGTTCCCATTTCCACATCGGTATCTCAGGTTGCTGTAACAGTCCGGATGGTTTTTGGTATTCCACCTTTACCTTCGAACAGGTCAAACACTTGCTCACATATGTAGCTACGTCTGCCTTCATGTTAGGCCACCAATAGTGCGCCTTTAGATCATGATACATCTTGTCAGATCCAGGATGTATAGAGTATTTAGACTTGTGTGCCTCGCTCATAACCAAATCCCTCAGATTTCCATAAACAGGCACCCAAAGTCTATCCATGAAGTACCAAATTCCATCCTCCTTCACTACCAATTGTTTATCCATTCCCCGTAATGACTCAGAAACAATGTTTTCCTCTTTCAAGGCTTCTATTTGTGCTTCCTTAACTTGTTCAGGCAATTGGGTACTGATCATGAGTTGCAAGGCTCGCACCCGCCTTGGTTTAACTGTTTCTTTTCGGCTTAAGGCATCGGCAACTACGTTGCCTTTCCAGGATGGTACTTGATAGCACAATCATAATCATTCAGAAGTTCCACACAACATCGTTGCCTCATATTCAACTCTTTTTGCTCAAAGATATGTTGAAGACTCTTGTGATCGGTATAGATAGTACATTTGGTACCGTACAAGTAATGTCTCCAAATCTTTAAGGCAAAAACCACTGCACCCAACTCCAGATCATGAGTAGTATAATTCTTCTCGTGAACCTTTAGTTGTCTAGAGGCGTAGGCTATCACCTTATCGCGCTGCATCAGAACACAACCCAATCCTTGAATGGATGCGTCACAATACACCACGAAATCATCCGTCCCCTCTGGCAGTGCCAATATCGGTGCACTACAGAGTTTCTATTTCAATAGCTGAAAAGCCGCCTCTTGACTTTCTCCCCATTTGTATGTTGTTCCTTTGTGGGTCAAAGCGGTGAGAGGTTGTGCAATCTTAGAAAATCCTTCTATGAACCGTCGGTAATACCCCGCTAATCCCAAAAATTGTCGTATCTCACTCGGTGTTTTAGGTATGGCCCAATTCTTTATTGCCACAATCTTGGCAGGATCAACATGTATACCCTTCTCATTAACAATATGGCCTAGGAATTGTAGTTCACGTATCCAAAAGTCACACTTAGAGAATTTGGCGTACAGTTGCTCATTCTTCAACAATTCCAAGATTCATCGTAGATGCTCTTCATGGTCCTCCTTGGTCTTAGAGTATATCAGTATGTCATCGATAAACACAATAACAAACTGATCAAGGTAGGGTTTGCAAACACGATTCATGAGGTCCATGAACACCGCAGGTGCATTTGTCAACCCAAAAGGCATGACCAAGAATTCGTAATGACCATAACGAGTACGGAATGCAGTTTTGGAGATATCCTCCTCACGGACTCGGAGTTGATGATAACCAGATCTCAAGTCGATCTTCGAATAATAGCTGGATCCCTGAAGCTGATCAAATAAGTCGTCGATGCGAGGTAAAGGGTATCGGTTCTTAACTGTGACTTTGTTTAACTCCCTATAATCGATGCACATTCGAAACGTGCCATCTTTCTTCTTAACAAAAAGGACAGGGGCTCCCCAAGGTGATGAGCTAGGTCGAATAAAGCCCTTATCTAAAAGATCCTGAAGTTGTGATGACAACTCCTGTAGTTCGTTCGGTGCTAATCGATAAGGTGCTCTAGCAATCGGGGCTGCACCGGGAGTCAGTTCAATTTGAAATTCCACTTGTCGATGAGGTGGTAATCCAGGAAGATCCTGTAGAAACACCTCTGGAAAATCACGTACCACGGGGATGTCCTCTATTTTCTTTTCCCTGGCTGCTTATCGGTGACAAGTGCCAGAATAGCCAAACGACCTTTTCGTATTAACTTCTGTGCTTTCATGTAGGAGATAATGCCCATCACTGCACCACTCCTATCGCCTCGGACTGTGAGAATTTCATCACCAACAGGGATTCGTATGATCTTCTCGTGACATATGACTTCCGCTTGCTTATTTGAGAGCCAATCCATGCCTACCACAACGTCGAAACTACCCAGTGTAACAGGCATAAGATCGATAGCGAAAGTATGACCAGCGAGTTCTATCTTACAATCTTTAAGAATGTGTGTCACATGGATCTGTTTACCGTCAGCCAATTCTACGGTATATTTGGATTCTAAGGCAGAAGGGATATCACTTAGGAGACTACAGAACTTTAGGGATATGAAACTCCTATCGGCTCCAGTATCAAACAATACGGTAGCAAAACATCCATTTACAGAAAACCTACCAGTAACAGTAGTAGGGTCGTTTAGAGCCTCACCTGAGCCAATGACGAAGGCTCTCCCTTTGGCTCCATTATTACCACCGTTACCATTGCCATTTCCATCTTTGTTGTTGTTGTTGTTGTTGTTGTTGTTGTTGTTGTTCTGGCCATTGCCATTACCGTTCCTCCTCAACTGCGGGCAGTTTCGCTTGTAGTGCCCCTCCTTTCCGCACTCGAAACAACCCTTTGGAGTCTCCTAAGGTTGCTGTGGTTTCCTAACCATCTCACCACGACAATCCTTAGCCAAGTGTCCCATTTACCACACCGCTGACACTTGTAGTTGTCACATCTCCCAACGTGATGATAGTTGCACCGCGTGCACATCGGCTGTTTACCACCATAGCCGCTCGGTCCTTGATTGTTTGAGTTTGACTGGTTGAAATTGTGATTGTTGTCAAACCTTCTTTGTTGTTGTTGTGGTTGTTGTTGTTGTTGAGACTGGTGTTGACCACCGGATGATGATGATGCCCTATTGTTGTTGTTGGTGTTGGTGTTGTTGGAGGTATCCCACTTCTTTTATTGTCGGGCACACTTGCAGCAGTGCCCCGTTTTGGCAACCGCCCTTGCTCCACAGCCTCGTCAGTTAGTTTGTGGGCTAGTCGGATAGCTTGTTGTATAGTGGCGGGGTTAGAGGAAGTCACCAGGCTCCTAATTTCGGGCACCAATCCCCGGATGTAATGTTCCACCCGCTTGTGCATTTCATTCACCATTCCAGGACATAGTGTGGCCAGCTCGTAGGTTCTTGTTGTATAGGCCTCGATCTCGGAACCTTGCATTTTCAACTGCCAAAATTCCATCTCCAACTTTTGAACTTCGCTGCGAGGACAGTATTCCTCGATCATCATATCTTTGAATTCATTCCACGGGAGCTCATTTGCCATGGCCTGCCCTAGCATTTGCACTTGACCATTCCACCAAGACGTTACTGCACCATCCAGTGTCCCCATAGCATATTTCACCTGGTCAGCAGGTGGACAGTTGCACTTCGAGAAAACGGACTCCGTTTTCTCAAACCACCTCACCAACCCTACAGCTCCCTCGGTTCCACTGTAGGTGTGGGGTTTGCAGTCCATGAAGGACTTGTAGGTACATGCTGGCGGTCCTGCTTTAACACGATAAATATTGATCAGATGTCTTATTCGATTAACTATAGGATTTGACAAAAATTTCCATTATCGTTTACCTGCGGCCTGTCCTACTTGAGCAGCAGTTAACGCTGCCTGGACTTGTGCATTTATTAGGGCTGCTAGTTCCGCAGGGGTTATATTTATGGTACCGGCGCCTTGGCCACCAGCACCTTGGTCACCGGCACCTTGGTCACCGGCGCCGCGTCCACGCCCGCGCCCGCGTCCTCGGCCACGTCCACGTCCTCGGGCGTCCATTATTCACTTTACATTCACAAATACAATAATGAGTAACATCAAACATATTTATCTCATTGAAGTATAATAAACAATAAGTAAGTAATGAATCATCACAACCACAACATTATTAACAAAATAATAACCAAAGGTAAATAAATTGCAAATAAGTCACAAGTCATTTATCAATGTCAAAATTTGAGTTTGTTGTTCGAGTGGGGAAACAACCCTTCCCACATAGGTTCCAAAATAAGAAACCCTACATAGTCCAAGTTGTTTAAAGAAAATAAAAGAGTATCAATCTACTATGCCTGAGCCGTCACTGTCATCATCCATCTGCACAGGCTCCTCTTCAGGTTCCTCCTCAGGTTCCTCTTCAGGTTCCTCCTCCTCTTCGGGGCCTCCACCGGAGCAGGAGCTAAGGCTATCTGAAGTGCCGCCAACTGGGCCTCTAAAGCAGCAAACCTGTTGTCGACTGCTTCATCACGCTATTCCCGTGCGGTCACACGTCCACTCAGCCTATCATAACCATCCCGCATTTGGTAACACCCCTCTAAGGTTTTACCATGATGCTCCACGAGTTCGTCCAGTTGATGTCGCAGTGTGTACACTTCGTGCTGTAGTGTACAGACATTGCCAGTGAGTCGCCGGACCCGGTGTTGCTCCGTGTCCAGTGCTTCCACCAATGCAGCAATGACCTGCTCATTGGACTGCACCGGCTGCGGAAGTGTAGGTAGTGGTTGTTCAGTACTGGTCCTAGTTCGAGGTCTTGATGTAGGCACGCGTTCCCGGTACATAAGGTGATCCACAAACTCCGGGTAGAAGTTCCAGTCACGGGGAGGGTCACGTTCAGGTGGCACGAATGGTTGATCCCAGTCGAATTCACCTCGTGGATAGTTCAAACGAGGCCAGTCCAGTCATCGTCAGGCACCGGTCCAGGAGGTGGGGACTCGGGTCGTGTGGGTGATGCTGGTAGCTTACCACGTGCTCTCGAAGACGATGCCATGCTGCAGAGAGTGTGATGTGTATGCCAATGAGTATGTAGTAGAAAAATCAGGAACAAGTAACTAACTAACTGTGTGCGGTTATAGTATAGTGTGTATGTAACCTAGTTCTCTATAACCAATGGCTCTGATACCAATCTGTCACACCCTCAAAATCCACGTGCGGAGTTTTACCGCGAGGCGTGTGAACAAACCAGGATCACAGTCAATAGTTACTCGGAACGACTCTATATGCTATGTTTAACGTAAATCAACCAGAATTTAAACTTTAAAAGACCTGCGGAAGTGTAAAGTAAAAAAACAACCCAAAACATGTGAAGGTACCATATGGCAAAACAAGTGCCAACCAAGTATTGTAAACCATAACAAAAGACGGGTAGTTATAAATCTCTAAGAAAATGCATGCTGACTCGTGAAGTGCTCCTATCAGCAATCCAGCTTAATGACCTGAGAATAGCATACTAAAAAGTCAACACATGGTTGGTGAGTTCAAGAGTTTGCGCATAAACATAACAGTTTATCAATTGTGTATAAACATAATAGTTTATCAATAGCGTATAATTAAGCATGTGCATTGTAATAGCTAGCTAGTCCATTAACAAACGATATTAATACATAGTGATTTCGACATTGAAGCTGACTGTGTTATGTTTGCCTCCCGTCACGACTTCACCATATCGTGACGAATGATCATAGGACAAATTGCACCCGGTTGACCTCGAGTCACACAGGTGGGGCTCGTCAGACCCAGTAGTACTACCCAAGTTTCCCCGCTATCCAATATTAACAATTCGAAAGTGTGAGGACTTTATCATAATAAACAGCACTATATTAATATCATACACATCTTAAATATATAAAGCGTTGTAAAATTTAACAGTATGCTATCTCCCCCAAAAGAGATTTAATAAAACAGAGGGGCATGAACTCACCTGATACGCGTGTTAGACAAGTAAGGTTTAACTTGACAAGGACGAGTGGAAAGACAACCTTCAAGGTTACTTAGAACACACAAGTACATAAGTACATGTACACAGAAATCCCAAGAGAAACCTTAAGTGTTCTACAAACAAAGAACTCAAGGTTCTATAAAAACAACATACATGTGACCTAGTTGACCCGTTTGACCCATTGGTGACATTATGTGTTGTAAGCCATTTAAACATACATGAGCATACAACATACATTTTTAACATTCCAATGAATCACATTTGATGCTACATTCCCAATACATTACTTAAATCATCATACTATGCACATATCACACAAGTTGTATAAATCCTTAGCATCTAGCATGCTCAGTGTGTTCAAAACACAACTAGTGTATCATATAACAGGTTAGATCATGCATAACCTACTTATATGACCTATAGCTATGATTTAGCATATATGAGTCAAACAGATAATTTACCAAAAAGTCACACATACTATTCACAACGCATACAAGATGCCTAATACATGCAACATACATTAGTATGACTAATTCCAGTCCCAAACATGATGTCCTAGTTACTAATCAACATACCAAACCATACATGACCATCAAAGTGCAATAATCACCAATAACCAAATAAACATTCCATACAACCCAATTAACAGATTCGACCACTTTAAACATCCATAACAATCATTCTAGCATGATCCTAAACCATGAATAAGTCAAATTACCAATATCCAAAGTTCGTGCACATTAAAGTTTCCCTTTTGGGAAAGTAATACCAAAAGTCTAGTAAACACCCAACGTGTATCCTATTCATCATTAAGATATTATTTCAAGTTCATAACATTCATACTAACATGCTAATCACCTCCAAATACCCAAATTCCCGAACATCATACACAAAAGGTTCTACTTTTAGTAAGTCATGATCAACATCACAATTTCATGGATTTTCTTTCACAATTCAATTAAACTAACATCTAAGCATTACATCTAGCATCTTAGAATCATCAATCATAAATTCCAAGAACCAAAAAGTCTCCTCTTATGGCAATGTACGAACTAGATGATCAAACCCTAGATTTCTTGCAAAATCAACATCATTCAACATTCATATAACCTAACTAACATCATATAACCATCTAACAATCATCAATTTCATCCATAAACACACTAATTTCGGATTAGGGTTTACATTCAACAAGGTTCATGATCCAATCATTACAAACGTGTTATTCATGCATAATCAACGTTAACAACATGTAATCAATCCAACTAACATACCAACATCATCAAACAACATCAAATTCGACATACATCCTTCAATTTCGAGTGAAACTCTTAGCCATAACCAAAAACACACAAAAAGAACATAATCTAACCTAATTCGCAAAGGAGAACATGATTTGATGTGGTAAACTTGTTGTATTGCCTAGAACTCGATCAAATCTGTGGCTTGCTGCTTGTTCTTGGTCGATTTCGCAAAGGGGAGAGGGAGAGAAGGCTGGTCGCGGCCGTAGGGGGTGGGATTAGGGTTGGGATTTTGATTTGTTTAATTTAATTAATCCTAATTACATCCTAAACCCTTATAATTTGTAATTTTATAAAATTTCAGCTTTTAACTTCTTTTAAAAGCATTTTTAACCATCTAACAAATATATAAACTAGTAATAACCATTATATATTTTTATCTTTATAAAACACGCAACATACGAATTAACACGCGCGTTTCCGCGTTACGCGATAAAATTCTCAAATAGTCTTTAAATCGCGTAAAAACATAAACATAACATAATAATCATCTTTTCAACTAGATTATTATTAAATTAACATTATTAATTATTTGTAAGTCACCAACGTCAAATGACAACTAGTGTGTGCTTACGACACGTGTATGCAAAACTTAACGGAACTAACGGAGTTTGGTAACGGAAAATTACCGGATGTCACACTTTCGAGCTTCAAAACAGGTAATTGAAAACTCGCGTTATCATAGGGAGCAAAGCCCTATGATTCCAAACGGTTAAGTAATCGTTTTGATCTTCAATTTTGCTCAAATCGATTCTAGGGTTCTTGGTGAATTGGGGATGACTTGCTATTGTGTTTAAAAGATTTGGAAACCAAGTCTTACCGCGGCTGTATGCCTGGTTCACTGGTTCCCGGTTCACTTGCAATCCTTGGGGTCACGGGTTCGAACCCGTGCACCCTCATTATTATTATTTTTTATGGCTTTTTCAGCTTCAAATTAAATACTAAAAATTTTCTAAAAATTATAAAAATTATTTTATAAACTGTGTTTATCTTAAAATTACTTAACTATTTTTCTGTAATTTATTTATTAATAATACCTTCATTTTTCTATTAAATATTTGTTATAGTTAGTTTATTTTTTTATAAAAAGTAGAATTTAGATAATAAATAAATAAATTAAAACTTGTAAACATTACTTATTTGATAAGATAAATACAAATTAGATTTTATAAATTTAATTATAAAACCTTACTAAATTAAATACAAACTTACGTAATTAAATAATGTCTAAAATTTATTTAGAACATAATGATATGTTAAATTCATTATTAAATTAACCAAATATTATGAAATGCAAATCTTTAGTTATTAAAGAATTAACAAAAATAATTAAATGATTTAATTATATATTTATAACAAATCCCAGAAAACCAATCCCTAGATCAATTGAACTCCAGGTTCAAGATCTAACTTATTTAGGTTATGGATTTGTATCTATTTGCTTACGCGAATTATAATTCCTTAGGAGGAATTTACTAGCTAGTTAACACCACACGAGAACTGAGGTCAGTTCATACTTAACTATTCCCCTTTTTAATCATTTAAATATTTTGGGAAGGTATACATGTTGTAATTGAAATTTTAAATTATTTTGTGTATTATGTTAAATAATAATTGATCACATTTATGATTACATATGGTTCAATGAAAATCCTTCTCTGTATACTGGACTATAAACAAGCTGGGATCTTTTGGATAGTACTATCGGGGTGTGACTTACCCCCACAAAGGTTTGGACATGTGGTCCTTACCAAGATGCACAAAGATCTTATAAGTCATTCGGGATGACTGTTTTATGTTGAGAAGGTAGATGTGCACTATGTGTAAAGTTTGTCATTATAGTTCCACTTACAACCTATATGAGGATAAATGTAAAGGAGGATTTGCTCCCTCTGATTTGAAATTATTATAACTAATATAACATACACATAAAAAGGATAATAAACTATGATACATGGGCAATTCCTATATGAAGGATTTGTTGGCTTGTATTTAGTTAGTATGTGGGATAGCGGGTTCACCTTATAAAAAGGGTTCCGACAAACTATTCATATACAAAGTGATACAGTGGGTAGTTTATACTCACAGTTTTACAGTAAATCCTACCTTGATGATAATTTATGGTTTATCATTTATGTTTTACTCACCTATGAACTCACCAACCCTGTGCTGACACTTGATTTTACATGTATTCTCAGGTATCTAGTAGGAGCTTATGGACATGCACGTAGGATCATATAAGAGCTCAAGATACATATTGCTTATTATTTGAGATATGATTAGACGTATTGTTAAGAAACAATCTTTTATTTCCGCTACGTATAATATTTATTACTCTAAGTATTAATGGAATGATTATCTAAAATTCATCATATAGATAACTGCATCTCATGTGTGACTAATGTGTTCGATCATGTTTGTTCACTCCTCCATGATAAATTCCAGACCCGGAATTTGAGGGTGTGACAATATATGTATGTATATATATATGTACAAACATATATATATATATATGTTTATGTGTGTGTGTATATATATATGTATGTATGTATGTATGCATGTATATATATATATCTATATGTATATATATATATATCTGTATGTATATGTATATGTTTATGTCTATATATCTCTATTAGTATATAATAGATAAACAATCGGTAGAAGGGTAATTTATCCCAGGCTTGTAAGATGCGCCCGTTGAATACCCCTCATTCGGTTTATGATTGTCACCATCGCCAGTCGGTAGTCGCTATGACCTCTCGCCTCCCTTCACAAGCGATTTCAATGCCATTTCAACTTCCACATTCAAAGCTCCTTCCCAGTTCCCTTTTCTTATCCCTCTAAACTTCTTCCGTTTCTGCCCAGAACTTAGCAAAATGAACCGGAATAAATCGGAACCACTTCAGAAAAGTTAATGGCCTCCTTTAGTTTCACCTCAAAGAATCCAATGGCAACTACCAGAACAACCTCAGACTTCAATAGGGAAATCCAATGGTAGTCCATTACCCTCAACAACCTCTGATAAGCATTCCCAAAACTTTGGTGTCGATTGAATAAGACAGTAATTGAGCCAAATTAATGAAATCGCCATTCAAATTTGAGTTGTCCCCCCCTGCCTCCATTCAATTGCATGTGTACGTTGAAATTGAAGTCGTGATTTCAATCTCCCTGCCCGTTTCAAATCGCCAAGAGGTGCTTTGATGCTAGGTCAGTAAATTACTAAAATGCGTAATCGATATAACGAGTGTTTAGGTGCTGTAACTGGTGGCCAGAAAGTTGGAGCTGTGTCGGATAAAGGTTTCATAATAGGCTATTACCAGGTGGGTTTTTTTCTTTCAAAATGGGGTATTATAGGGTGGGGGTTTTTCTAACGAGTCTTTTAATTTGAGTATCAGCTATATAGGGCTGATGGAAAAACCCTTATCCTTTTAGCCACCAATCTTCGTGTCTTGATTCTGTTCATCTCAGATTCGTCTCTCAAACAGTTCATTTTTTGATAGACTCTCAATCGCTTCCACAAGTGTTTATTTATGTTTTACCTTCAGTTACAAATTTTGTTGCTAACCGATAATAATTGCTAACCGATAATAATTTGCTCTATAATTGTCTTCCAATTCATCTCTCAAGATGAGTTATTGCCGATTATGACTTCTATAATTTGCGATTAAGGTTAAAACTCCTTGCTAATAGTTGCTTAGATTGGTGAGAGTATGTTCTCCATATTGTATCCCAATTCACCACATATTAGAGTTGGTTTGTTTTAAAAGGTTAACCTTTCTGATTCAAATTCAACACACATTTAATGTTTTCTAAGAAGCCTTTTTTTTCCATTTTTATGAACCGCAAATATTAGGGATTCTAATATGAAAGTGATATGCATACATGAAAAACTTAATTAAAGTATGAGATTTTGATTTTAACTGATACATGATTATCACCTTGACGTTTTCACACAATGATATTGCCGGTGGAGAAATAACAAGAAATTTATCGAACTAGAAGCAATTGAATAATTCTTCATTAATCAGCTGCAAGAAATTATCTCCAAGAGTTTGATTATTGAAATAACAAAAGTTATATCCTTCTTGTATGTTGACTTTATAAATTTGTCCTCGATTGTATATTTTATAGTAAATAAGAATTATTGCATCACACTTTAGTGTAACAGGATTTCATTGGAATGGATGATGATGAGCTTGCTCACGTCATGCCTTTGGCTGGAGAAATATATGCATGGTTTAAGTTATTAGTTTAATGTTCTTGACTTTTAGATTTTTTAGGGTTAAAACATTTTGAAGTTGGTCGATTAATTGATTTAGTTCTTCGTGTCAAAGGAAGCACAATAACTACAAGTTGTGGAAAATTTGAAGGAATTGAGTTCGTTGATGATTGGGGATCCACAGCTGTTGCGAGTTGTCATCGAACATATGGAGCGAATTTGTGGATGAGATTAATGAATAAGTTTGGGTTAAAATTGAGTGTGATTAATTTCAACGTATGGGGTTGGATGATACCTATAATCGAGGCGAATATTTGGTATTTATAATGAACCCAAATTACTCTTGAATGTAACTTCAATTTCTAACACACTTTCTTTCATTATTCTTTTTCTACTTATATCTAGGGTTAAAAATGTAACTCAATGTTGGTGATGGTCATTCGGTTTATATGTTGCAGCACCTCAACTTGAGGTGGACTTTAATTTTTCATTTTTTGTTGGACCAAAAGAACCAATGAGCCAGATTAGAAAAACTTTTGTCCCACAGACATCACAACAACTGTTGAAGACTTCATCAGCTGATGATGACAACTGAAGACATCAGCTAAAGTATAATGTCTGAAGACATCAGCTGAAGTACAAAGACTGAAGACATCAGCTGAAGTACAAAGTCTGAAGATATCAGCTGAAGTACAAAGACTGAAGACATCAACTGAAGTACAAAGACTGAAGACAACAACTGAAGACATCAGCTGATGACAACAACTGAAGACATCAGCTGATGACAACAACTGAAGTTCAAGTCTGAAGTCAAGTACTGAAGCCTTCAGAGTTTGTCACAACAGCTGAAGAAGTATTCTTCAGTTGTTGTGATGGTTTTTCTTTTCAGTAGTTTCTTTTCAACTGTTTCCTTTCAGTAGTTTTCTTTTATGTTTCAGTACTTGTAAAACGTCTGAAGAGCATGTTCTTCAGACGTTGTAGCTTCAGTAGTTTCTTTTCAGTAGTTGTAGTGTTAGTTAACACTTAGCTTTTGTAAGAAGATGTCAGCTGTTGTAAGAAATCTTCAGTAGTTTGTTTACTTTCAGTAGTTTGTTGTAATAACGGTGAGATGTCACTGTCAAGTGACATCAGCTGACGTCATCTTTCCCTATAAAAGGAAAGATGACCTAATTGTAAACTTGCCGAAGCATGTGTTGAATGAAAATATACCTTTTGGCGGAAATTCTCTCTCTCTCTATAACCGTACTGTTTCATTGATATATCTTATGTGTTCTTGCTATAATTTGTTCTAATTCGTGTACTAATTCAGCTGCAAATCCAATCTAATTGATCAAACTAGATGTTGAGATCCTTTCAAATGGTATCAGAGCTGGTTAATCATTGATCGATTTAACAATTGATCATTGAAACTGCTCTTTGATATCTACGTTTGATCGAATTAGCAAATTTGCAAGAATCGGTTATAGAGTTTGAGTTTCTACTGCTTCGGGCCAATTAATTGGAGGTTATACGTGGTTTTGAGCTATATTTGTTGAGTTTCCCTTGAATTTGTTTGAATTCTGAAATGGCGACACCAACAAATGATCCACACAATACTGGCTCCTCAACAAAGCCTCCGATGCTTGTTAGGAGTGAGTATAACATATGGCAACGACGTATGCTCCATCATCTATCTATCAATAGCGCTGGTTGTTGGAAATCAGTGGTGCATGGACCATACAAGCCTATGGTGAGTGTTCCTGAATCAAATGAGAGGGTTCCGAAGAAACCTGATCAATATTCGGATGAAGATCTAAAGCTGTTCGAAATTGATGCTAAAGCCCATGGAATTCTGGCCATGGCACTGCCTAATGAAATCTATTCAGGGCTTATGCATCATAAAACTGCTCATGATCTCTGGGTTGCTCTGAAGGAACAATTTGGAGGAACTGATGAGGTCTTAGCAAACACTAGGAAAATCCTCGCCCAACAATATGAGACATTCTCTCATAGGAAGGGTAAGACTCTGACTCAACAGTTTGAGCGATTCTCATGTTTGATTTCTGAGCTGAAAATGGTTAAACAAGAGTATTCAAACAGCCAGATGAACAACCGATTCCTCAGATCCCTGCCTGAGAGATGGGACACTTATACTATTATCCTACGCTCTAGTGCAAATCTGGACACTCTATCTCTTACCCAACTTCATGAGAAACTGCTTACATTTGAAAGAGAGATAGAACAGAAAAGGAAGTTGTCCTCATCTGGTAAGCTCACTGATGACTTTGTATCAGGCAATACTGCACTGATAGGTCAAGAGTTAGAATATGCTACACAGAGAGTGCCTATGATGAGCATATTGATTTCTCTACCAATGTAGAACATGCTTTTGTTAGTGTGGAAAGTAGTTCAAGTGGTAGCAGTGAAAACTTGTGCTTTTTGATGGAGGATCTGAAGGGCATTCCAGATGATGATCTGGAAGAGATGGATATTTTGAGCCAAATGACAATGATCAATATCAGATCTTAAAAGTTCTACAAAAGAACTGGTAGGAAATTCCCTGGTCTCTCTGGCAAAACCAAAGTTGGTTTTGACAAGAGCAAGTTGAGGTGTCACAAGTGCCATGGGCTTGGACACTTTGCTAGAGAGTGTAGATCATCTGGATCTAACTCATCTACACCCTTTGTGACCTTCCCAAGCAATAGTTCACAAAACAAAGGGCAACATTCCACCAGTTCTGGTCATCCATAACAAGCTCAGCCATCACCTGCATATTTTGTCCCTCATGGTCATATGCCATATCCTTACCCATGTTTCTACATGCCTCAGACAAGCCAGCTTCAAGCACCCATTGCTCAACAAATACATGCCCTTCCTGAGCCTCATCATCTCAATCTCATCAATAATCTCAACCTCAACAACACAGCTTTTTCACCCCAGGAGTTGTTGACTGGAGCAGTTTACCAGATGATATGTCTGGTCATGAACAACTGTTTCCTGGTGCAGGTCAACATGGTGGTGACAATCCTTTTGGAAACCTTGCTCTCATGGCCCTGGAGTCTGCTGATAGCTCATCCTCAAATGCCACCATATCACATGTATCACAGGTATCTTCAGAGGCCAAGGCCAAGTTATGTTCTGAATCATGCATAGCCACATTTGCATCTATTAGAGAAGCAAAGGTAGCTTTAATTAACAAAAATCTTGAGCTAGAGTAAGTAATTTCCAAAAGAAAAGCTGAATTTGAGTCTGTTCTTAATGAAAAGAATGATGAGATTTATAAACTAAAATGCCAAATCATAGATGATAAGGCTAGGGAAGAGGTACTTCTAGAAAAGTACAAAGACCTCAAATAAACACTTGCAGCTACCCAGGTAGAGTGTGATCACTGGGTACAATCCTGCAAGGGTTTTAAAATGCTTCTCAGCAAGCAATCAGCTTCCAATGTACAGTTTGGAATGGTTATAATCACACTGCTCCTCCTACAGATTTTAACCCCAGAGTAGAAGTAGAATCTGAAGGAGAAAGCAATAACCAATCCTTCTCATCATATGATTTACTCTCTGATAAAGCACCAACATCAGAGGATGAAGTCAGCATTAGTAACCCACAAAACCAATCAGCTGATGCTGAAACAGCTGATGGTTCAAATGCTGACTGTCATATGATCGAGAATGAGTTGATCACTTCAGGTGTTGCCTCTCAAAGTACTCAAAGTACTGAAGGGCAAGCCTCAACACCTGAAGAACAAATCCAAACTACTGCAAGTACTGAAAGGAAGAAAACTGCAAGTAGAAAGGGTTTGAAAACTACTGAAGGAGATATCAGGAATGCAAGTACTGAAAGGAAGAAAACTGCAAGTACTGATAGAAAACTGCTAAAGAACAAATCTTCAGTAGTTTCATCTTCTTCAGCAGATGATCAACTAAAGATGAAGAAGAAGCCATGTGAAATATGTGGCTTATTCAATCATCTTACTGATGATTGCTGGTATAAAATGTTGGGTTTGTTAGAACATAAAATCACAGTTTAACCATTTAAACTTTCAGAAAACGCAGCGGAATTACAACTTTATAAACCCTTTTATAAGCTGAAAAATATGTTCATTAGATGACCATATTAATGTATAAAACAAACCCAAAGAACAAAGGATCATTTATGTGAATATGCAAGCTATGAACATATGTAAATGCACATAAAATCACAGCTATATAGAGCTGTGATTTCCTACCTTACTGCAGCAGAATGTCGACCAAAAGAAGTGTGGAAATGATGTCCAAAACTTGGCCAAGACTTCAAGGTAGAAGTCCTCAAGCTTGTATACCCCAAGCCTCTTGCAAACCACCTTCTTGTTAGGAAGAAATCACCAAAACAACACAAAAACCTTCAAAGAAAACCCTGAAATGCTACTGGAACCCGTAGCTTCTTTTAGGGAGAGAGAGGAGTGTGTTTGTTGTGTTGTTAGTTGCATGTACATCATCAAATGAGAGGAGAGCTGATCTTTAAGTTAGTGGAAGGGGACAACAATACATGTGTGTGTATTCTCAAGAGAATAAGTTGGTGGATGGTCAAGCATGCATGTGCATTCTCTTATCAAGAGAATAAAGCAATCACATGCATGGAGAGAGAGGGGACGGTTTCCTCATGCCAAAAAGGAGAGATTTCCTTTTTCTTTTATTCTCTTAAATATTTAATACACACATGTATATATTGCCTACTCTTTTAACTAGTTTATACAATTAACCAACTAATTGTATAAGTAGTATACTCTCATTATTATTTGGTGTTATACAACTATTTAAATAACACTTCAAATAATATTATTGAACAAAATATCCTAATAAATTGTTCCATCTCATATGCAACTTATTTAGAAAACCCATTTTATAAATTGGTGTAATATTTAATTGCATGATCATATCACCAATTAAATATTTAATTGGTGTTTGCTAAGCTTGTTATAGGGTATAACCCGACTTGGATCATAACGTACTAACCACATCAATATTCTAAGTGTCTTGGGCACATAGAATCCTACAATCTCCCACTTGCCCAAGATTCATAGTAGATTGATGCAAGCAGTAAATGACGCCTAACAACGGTTTACTACCCTTAATACGCATGACTTATGGCCATTCAATAACATCATCCCGTTCAAGTACCCTACTTGAAATGATTTAGGTGAATCAATCATCTATCCTTTTGTTACAGATGTCATGTTAAATCCAAGGACACAGAGTGATCATTCCTTGTTGATTTAACTTAATCAGGCCCTAGACATCTAACTCTCAATGAATAAGAGGAACAAATTCCATCTTGACTACATACGTTTCTCACAAACACCTCGTGTTATACCTGAACATACCCTTATGTACTGTCCACTATTTCAGGACAGTGAAGAATTAGCTCAAGGTATAATACTTGGTGAATATCAAAACCCAATATGTATCTCAGGTCGAAGGATACAAATGATATTCGCCTTTACTCAAATTTACTTATGATCAATCGATAAGATTCCATGTAGTAAAATTTGAGATGCGGTTTGTCCAATATTTTATCCCACAAATATCTATGAACTTTGGTAGCAACCCATGCTCTATATTCATCCTTATGAATATCAACCAATCCAAGTTCATAATAGTCTTACCCTCACACTTGTTCCCACAAGTATGAACGACTACGGACATTTAGAGTAAATAATTTACTCATGGATTAAACATGCTAAATGGAACATTAATTGAAACATTATAACCAAATAATTTTATTCAAATAATAAAGAGTTCCACATATTCAAATACTAATTTGATCAAGTCCAATCACTAGAATATCGAAGTCCTAAGGCACAAGTGTGATTTTCATGCTTTGACCTATCTAGGAGCTTCGTGAATGGATCCGCAATGTTTTGATCGGTATGAACTTTGCGAATACATATCTTCCCCTTGTCAACTTCATCCCTAATGTAGTTGAATCTCCGTTCAATGTGCCGAGTCTTTTGATGAGCACGAGGTTCTTGATTTGAGCAATAGCACCTTCGTTGTCACAAAAGATCTCTAGGGGGTCTTGAATGGTAGCAACAACCCCTAGATCAGCAATGAACTTCCTAAGCCACGCAGCTTCTTGAGCTGCAAATGAAGCGGCGATGTATTCTGATTCTGTTGTAGATAGTGCCACTACATCTTGCTTTGAGCTCTTCCAAGAGACTGCTCCTCCATTCATAATGAAGACATATCCCAACTGTGATCGAGAACCATCTCGATTAGTTTGGAAACTCGCATCCGTGTAACCCTTTACAACGAGCTCCTCCTCACCAGATCCATATATTAAGACATATCCTTAATGTTTCTAAGGTATTTTAAAACACTCTTAACAGCCATCCAATGACTATTACCAGGATTCTGTTGATATCTACTTGTCATGCTTAGAGCACATGACACGTCCGCCTAGTACATATCATTGCATACATGATGGATCCTATAGTAGATGCATATGGGACTCCATTCATTCTTTCTTGTTCAACCTTTGAACTAGGGCATTGAGATGAGCTCAATATAGTCCCTTTTGAATAGGTACCAAACCTTTCTTAGAATTCTCCATCTTGAACCTTTTCAAGATCTGTCAATGTATGTACTTTGGTTTTAAACCTATTAACCGCCTCGATCTATCCCTATAGATCTTTATTCCCAAATATAGGTGGCTCACCAAGATCCTTAATGGAAAAACAGCTTCCAAGCCAGGTTTTTACACCTTCCAAGGTTGGAATGTCGTTTCCAATTAGTAGAATGTCATCGACATATATACAAGGAAAGTAATAATGCTCCCACTAGCTTTCTTATATACACAAGCTTCATCAGCATTTTTGATGAAGCCAAATTTCTTTACTTCATCATCAAAACGGTGATTCAACTTCTTGAGCTTGTTTCAATCCATAGATTGATTTCTTTACTTGCATACCTTGTTTGGATGTTTGGATCGACAAAACCTTCAGGTGTTTCATATGGACATCTTCCTCAAGATATCCATTAAGAAAAGCGGTCTTGACATCCATTTGCCAAATCATAGTCATAATATGCTGCTATGGCAAACAAATCTGATAGACTTTAGCATTGCCACAGGCGAAAAAGTTTCATCATAATCAACCCCTTGAGTTTGAGTGAAACCTTTTGCTACAAGTCTAGCTTTATAGGTATCCAAGTTTCCATGCATATCAGTTTCTTCTGAAAACCCACTTACTTCCAACTATCTTGGACTTAAGAGGTGGTGTAACCAATTCCCAAACTTGGTTATCATCATGGATTGCATCTCAACGTTCATGGCTTCTTGCCATTTGTCAAAATCAGGTTTTGACATTGCCTCTTGGTATGTGGTTGGTTCATCCGAATCTACCACATAGCATCATCCATGAAAAATCCATATCTCTCAGGAGGAACACTATTCTACCAGATTTGCGAACGTTTTGTGTATCTTGATCATCCACATGATTATTCTCAACATCCTCATGTTGATTGCTAGTATCAACCAATTGTGTATCGTCTTGTGAATCTTGAACCTCTTCAAGTTCCATGCTCTTCCACTAGTTTCTTCCGAAAGAAACTTAGTTTCCAAGAACTCTGCCTTTTGAGCAATAAACACTTTCTGTTCTATCGAATCATAGAAATATCCAATACAATCTCTAGGATATCTAATGAAGATACACTTTGTGGATCGGGCTTCCAGTTTGTTTTGAGTGTATTGCTTAGGATAAGCATCACACCCCCAAACCTTTAAATATGATAATGATGGAACCCTTCCATGCCATATTTCGAAAGGTGTCCTTTGCACTTTCTTGGTTGGGGCCATATTTAAAATAGGGCCGCTGAGAGCAACGCGAAACCCCAAATGATAGAGGTAGTGTACTTCTAGCCATCATAGATCGAACCATATCCATAGAGTCCGATTTCTCCTCTCAGACACACCATTATGTTGTGGTGTTCCAGGTGGAGTAAGTTGTGAGACTATCCCACAACTTCTAAGATACTCTTGAAATTCACTACTTAGGTATTCACCTCCTCTATCTGTACGAAGAATCTTGACCGTTTTGTTGAGTTGATTCTCTACTTCATTCTTGAAGATTTTGAACATGTCAAAAGATTCATGTTTGTGTCTTAACAAGTACACATACCCATAACAATATAGTCATCGGTAAAGGTAATGAAGTATCTTTCACCATTCCTAGTTATTGGTTTAAAAGGTCCCATACATCCGAATTTATGATTCCTAATAAATCCTTTGCCCTTTCATTAGTTCCACTAAAAGGGGCCTTTGTCATTTTACCTTGTAAACAAGACTCGCATACATCAAATGAATCATTTTCATTAGTTTTCAAAAGACCATTCTTTTGGAGTTTTTGCATACGATTCTTGTTTATGTGACCAAAGCGACAATGCCAAAGATAGGAATCACTCAAATCTAATTTGAGCCTTTTGGTGGTTGCTTGGTACATTGAGCTATCATATGTTGTGTTTTCATGAACCAATTCATAAATACCATTACAAGGTATAGCCTTAAAATAAAACATATGATTGAAAGAAACATGAATATCATTGTCAACAAACTTTAAATCATAATCACATTGTCTTAAACGGGAAACAGAAATAATGTTCCTAGTTAAACTAGGAGCATACAAAACATTCTTTAAAATAACTTCCAAACCACTTGGAAGCTTCAAAATGTAGTCTCCTTAGGCTTCCACATGAACCTTTGCACCATTCCCTATGAAGAGACTAATTTCCCTTTTACGTAGTGCTCTTCTTTTGAACCCCTGCAATAAATTGCAAATATGAGTTCACATCCGGTATCTAGTACCCATGTGTTAGAAGAAATAACATTTAGCTCAACATGTATCATAAAGATTGTACCTGAGGTTTGCCCCGCATCCCTCTTTTCTCTCAATGCTTTGAGATAGACCGGGCAATTGCGTTTCCAATGGCCTACCTCACCACACTCAAAAACGGGTCTTTGAGCAACCTTTTGCTTCTTTTCTTTTGGTTTGGGGGTTCCACTTTTGCTTTCCTTTCTCTTCCCCTTGACGTGCCCCTTCCCTCTTGCAACACTTGCCCTAGGGTCGGGGAGGTGCCTCTTCCTACTACCTCCTTCATTGAACAAGGACCGGTAGAACCTTTCTACCCATGCCCGCCTCGGCCGTTTGAGCATTGAGTGAAGCTCACCAATGCTCTTGTCCCATCCATTCATGTTATAGTTCATAACGAAGCTATCAAACTTCTTGGATAGTCAGTTGAGGATCAAATCGTTGCCAACTCATTGGAAACATGACAGTTAAGCCTTTCGAGGTGATCAATGTGGCTCTTCATCTTAAGAACGTAAGATGACACCGATTGGGTCTCGTCCATTCGACATGCATGGAGTGCTCGTACCGTTCGAAGCGCTCCACCTTGATTGTTGTTGGAACATTTCCTCAACTGTTCATGTCATAGGCTTTGTTTTACCTTGCAAACGGGACTCGCTACATGAAATGATCA
Source organism: Flaveria linearis (assembly GCA_024085815.1). Taxonomy (NCBI): domain Eukaryota; kingdom Viridiplantae; phylum Streptophyta; class Magnoliopsida; order Asterales; family Asteraceae; genus Flaveria; species Flaveria linearis. Next base: position 40,682,745 of record CM044003.1, on the reverse strand, counting down.
TTTTATTGACCCACTTCAAAGCCCATCTTTTGGGTTTTTGCATAGGATTCTTTTTTGTGAAAACGATCCAAGTTTCAATACCAATCTAATTTGAGCCTTTTGGTGTTCTTGGTAGGTTATGAGCTTTGTGTTGTGTTTTCGGCCATTTAAAAATTACAAGTATAGTATTTCTTAAAAAACATTTTAACATAATACCCTTTTGTCAACAAATTTAAATCTAATCACGTCTTAAACGGTTAGATTTTCCTATTTAAACAAGGAGTCAACTTTTGAAATAACTTAAATTTCATTGGATCTTAAAATTAGTTTTTTGCATGTTTATCCCATCAACCCCTTTACGTATGCTCATCTAATGCATGATTCCAATAAGTTGTCCTACTAGACCCATGTGGATTTGCTAAATTATGTTATGATTTACCATTTGCCCCACCTCAAACTCTAAGTTTCCCTCAATTGGTTAATGCCTACCCACACACTCAAACATTTGGTGTTTTAAGAACTTTTGCTTTTTTTTTGTTTAGGGTTCATTTTGTTTAGAAAACTCTATTACTTGATTTGCATGCTTTCAACATGCCCTATGGTCTTTTATACCCTTATTAAACATAACCTTTTTATAACCTTTTATTAACTTTTAATGATAAGCCACAATCAGCTTGTTATTTGTTATAGTTAATAATGAATATCAAACAATCAATAACAAACATTCAACGAGCATAAACATATTAACATGAGTGATAACCAAAGCTACTAAGTTGACACATTGTTGCCATCACATGCATAAGTCTCTTAAGGGTTTGAAGGACCTTATTGTGTTGGACTCCCACTTGATCATATCATACTTAGGTCAGTCTTTGATGTCATCTTTGGGTCGACTTGCATCTCTTTTACATTAATCCTAATACATTTTCATAAAAGAAATGATCTAATGGGATCGTCTAACACATAGGACTTCTTTTCTTGCTTGAAAACGATTCTCAAGTTTCATACCAATCCATGAGTTCCCATGGTTTAGACGTTCCTTTTCAAGGATTGTTCTTAGTGATAGGTTATGGACGGTCGGGTTGTGTGTTGTTGTTTGTGCATGTTTGCGGCCATTCTACAAATTAACAAAGTTCTTATTAGTATTTCTTAAAAATTACATTTTAATCATTAATACCCTTTATGTCTCTTAGACAATTAATAATTAAATCTAGAATCCAACGTTACATTTAAATATCGGTTAGGTGACCTTTATCCCTTTATTTAAATAACAAGGTAGTCAACTTTTGACAAATGTAACCTATTACAATTTCTAGTATATGGGATCGATTAAACATCTTATGTTTGTTTGGCATGTTTATCCCATCAACCCCTTTGTACGTCATGCTTCGGTGATCCTAATGCATGATTTCCAAATTAAGTTGTCCTACTTAGACACACATGTGGATTTGCTAATATTAGTGGTTAGGTGACCTTTATCCCATAAATATGGCAAACCACCTCAAACTCATAAGTTCCCTCTAATGTGGTTAGATGACCTTTATCCCACATCAAGTTCTCAAATCATTTGAGTGTTGTATAAGAGGACGGTGTTTGACTTATTTTAAAAGGGATTTGAACATTTAGAGGTTTCATAATTCTAGTTTAGAAAACTCTATGTACTTGTATTTGCATGCTTTCAAATACAATGTACCCTATGGTTCTTTTAATAAAACCCATTTTATTATAAAATCATTAATCCTTTTAATAACCTTTTATTAACTTTTAATGATTAAGAACCACTAATTTTCAGCTTGTTTAGTTTGTTTATGAGTTTGTAATATATGTCTAAATATCAACCAAACAATCAAATAACAAACATTCAAACGAGCATAAACATATTACATGAGTGCATAACCAAAGCTACTAAGTTGACAACACTTGTTTGCCATCACAAGTGTTGTCATAAGGTCTTTCTTAAGGGTTTGTAATGACACATTATCTGTGTCCATGGACTCCCACTTGAATCCATATCCAAATACTTCAAGGTCCATGTCTTTGATGTCCATCTTTGGGTCTTGATCTTGTGCATCTTCCTTTTACAAAATTATATCCTAATACATTTTTCTAATAAAAAGAAATGCACCTAATCTATTTATTACATAACCAAATGAATAAATAATTACAACCCAAATAATAAACATAAATATTACAACCCAATTGAATGAATTAAAACAACATTCCAATCATCCAAATAACATAAGGCCAAAGGCTAGGTTATGCACTATCATATGAATAATTATAAACATTATTCAATAAACAAAATAACCCCACCAAACCCTAAATTTTTAGCCAACATAAACTGAAATTTGGGTTTGTTTGTACAAACAAACAACAACCAAACATATCAACCAATTGACATTTCTATTTCAAAGTTTAATCATAAGCATGAAGATATAACTTTGAAAGACTTGGGGTTTATTAAATCAACTAAAATCAGCCCCTAATTAGTTGATTAACATCCTTTAAAATGATTTTTAAAGGATAAGAACAAGCAAGCTATCACATAACCTGGCTCTGATGCCATTGTTGGGTTTGTTAGAACATAAAATCACAGTTTAACCATTTAAACTTTCAAAAACGCAGCAGAATTACAACTTTATAAACCCTTTTATAAGCTGAAAATATGTTCATTAGATGACCATATTAATGTATAAAACAAACCCAAAGAACAAAGGATCATTTATGTGAATATGCAAGCTATGAACATATGTAAATGCACATAAAATCACAACTATATAGAGCTGTGATTTACTACCTTACTGCAGCAGAATGTCGACCAAAAGAAGTGTGTGGAAATGATGTTCAAAACTTGGCCAAGACTTCAAGGTAGAAGTCCTGAAGCTTGTATACCCCAAGCCCTTTGCAAACCAGCTTCTTGTTAGGAAGAAATCACCAAAAACAACACAAAAACCTTCAAAGAAAACTGAAATGCTGCTGGAACCCGTAGCTTCTTTTAGGGAGAGAGAGGAGTGTTTGTTGTGTTGTTAGTTGCATGTACATCATCAAATGAGAGGAGAGCTGATCTTTAAGTTAGTGGAAGGGACAACAATGCATGTGTGTGTAATTCTCAAGAGAATAAGTTGGTGGATGGTCAAGCATGCATGTGCATTCTCTTATCAAGAGAATAAAGCAATCACATGCAGGAGAGAGAGAGAGAGGGACAGTTTCTTCATGCCAAAAAGGAGAGATTTCCTTTTTCTTTTATTCTCTTAAATATTTAATACACACATGTATATATTGCCTACTCTTTAACTAGTTTATACAATTAACCAACTAATTGTATAAGTAGTATACTCTCATTATTATTTGGTGTTATACAAATAATTTAAATAGCACTTCAAATAATATTATTGAACAAAATATCCTAATAAATTGTTCCATCTCATATGCAACTTATTTAGAAAACCCATTTTCTAAATTGGTGTAAATATTTAATTGCTTGATCATATCACATTAAATATTTAATTGGTGTTTGCTAAGCTTGTTATTGGGTATAACCCGACTTGGATCATAACGTACTAACCACATCAATATTCTAAGTGTCTTGGGCACGTAGAATCTACATAAAAAGGATTCAAAACTCAATCAAAATAAGAACATTAAAAAGAAGATTACTAAAATGAAAGATGAGTTTGAAACCAAGTTTGTACTAGCAACATCCAAACCTGAAACCCCAAGTCCTTAAAGAAATCCAAAGAAGGAAGGGGTTAATCAGGCAACAGCTGAGGTTGCTCAATGGAAGATGGTGCAACACAGGAATCCATCAAATCAAGCACAAATGTGTATGATGTGCTGAAGGCTTTATCAAACAAGCAGAACAACATGTTAAGATGGTTCAACATCTATTGGGGAGAGTTAACCAATTAGATGCTCCTGTACTGAAAACGCAGAAAAGGAAATCCAAGCCAAAGGAATCCCTTTCTGTACCATCTCAACCACCAAAAGCTGTTAATCATGACAAACAAGTTAGTGTAACATCTGTTGATGAGAACAGACCCAAAACCAAAAAGGTTTGGGTCTAAAAGCTAACTAGTTTCTTGTGATGAATGCAGGGTTCCTCAGCATGCCAAAGAAGCATCTGGTATATAGACAGTGGAGGATCCATGCATATGACAGAGAGCAGCTCTCTTCTTAATGACTACTCTAAAGGAAAGAAGGGTTTGTCTCTTTTGGCAATGATGCTAAGGGTTACATTATCGGCAAAGTCTTTGTTTCCAATGGTGAAATAAGGTTTGATGATGTTAACCATGTGGAGAATCTCAAGTACAACCTCTTGAGTGTCAGTCAAATGTGTGATAAAGGCCATGTTGCACTTTTCACCAGCCAGAACTGTAGGATTCTGTCTTCCAAAGTTCTGAGTTTGATTGACAAGGTGTTGGATGAACATACTCTCCTAAAGGCCAACAGGACAGGAAGAGTATATGCCTTAGATCTATCAAAGAAAATAGATCTAAAAGGTCATCCTTGCCTATTCTCCAAGGCTTCTCCTCAGGAATCTACTCTATGGCATAGAAGGCTTGGTCATGTGAATCTCAAAAACATGAACTAGCTGATTCACCATGGTTTAGTAAGAGGATTGCCTATGTAGGAGTTCAAATATGAAGACAACTGCACATGCTTGCTTAAAGGGGAAGCAACAAAAAGTCTTATTCCCTCCAATAGAAGAGCCAAATTCCAATGCTTGCTTGCAATTATTGCATATGGATTTTTGGTCTGTCGAGTGATGAGCATGGCAAAGAAGAAATACTGTCTGGTAATTATGGATGATTACTCCAGATTTGTATGGACTTTCTTCTTGCATTTCAAAGATGAAGCTGCAAAAGCTATTATGAACTTTGTGTTGTATGTGGAGAAGCAGTATTCCCTTCCAGTCAAGTGTGTGAGGAATGATAATGGCATAGAATTTAGAAATCACACACTTGATGACTTTTACCTGTCAAAGGGAATCAAGAGGTTCAGCATTCCAAGAACTCCTGAACAAAATGGTGTGGTGGAGAGAAAGAACAGGACCCTATTGAAGCTACAAGGTCAATGTTGGCTGATTCAGGTTTGCCACTGACCTTTTGGGCTGAAGCTGTAAACACAGCTTGCTATGTGCACAATAGAGTATTAGTGAATCAAAGGTTGATGAAGACTCCTTATCAAGTACAACATCATTTGGCCCATTTGATTTCATTCTTTAAAGTATTTGGGTGTCCCTGTTACATTCTCAACACAAGCAATCCACTCTAAAAGTTTGAATCAAAGGTGGATGCAGGGTATTTGTTGGTTATTCATCTACTTACAAGGCATACAGAATTTTCAACTGCAGAACAAAGATAGTTGAAGAGACTTTGCATGTGAAGTTTAATGAATCTCCAAAGGACAAGATTCCATAAACCCTGTGGAGCTATTTAATTTGGACATACTGCAATATGTTCCTTATCAGGCTTTAGCTGTTACTCCTGTCAACAGTTCTCCACCTGGTGGTACTAATGATGATGTAGACAGTACTCACCTATTCAGGTTTACTGACCAACTACCTGAGTCATCTAAACCTGATGCTCCTGTAGCTTCAGCAACTCCATCCACAACAAATGCTGATGAGATTTTTGAATCATCTACTTTATTTGAGTTGCCATCTCCAACATGGTTTCAAGAATCTTCATCAACATCTGTTGCAGCTGAAGGTCCTATAAACACTTGCACAGATCTCGTTGTTTATCAAGAGCTGAAGAATCACCCAATGTCTCAAATCATTGGTATTCTGCTTCTATGCTCTCTTCATCAGTCAGCAAGAGCCAAAGAACTACCATGTTGCATAAGAGACAATGGATGGGTTGAAGCCATGCAGCTTAAGCTTCTTCAGTTCAAAAAGCAGCAAGTGTGGGAGCTAGTTCTTTACCCCAAGGTAAGTGTGCAATAGGCACTAAATGGGTGTTTAGGAATAAAACTGATGAAAAGGGCCAAATTGTTAAGAACAAGGCCAGGCTGGTTGTACAGGGGTTTGCACAAGAAGAAGGTATCCATTATGATGAAACCTTTGCCCATGTGCCAGACTGGAGGCAATTAGATTGTTCTTAGCTTATGCTGCTTTTCACAATCTTAAAGTTTTTCAAATGGATGTCAAAAGTGCCCTTTTATATGGTAAAATAAAAGAGGAAGTTTATGTGTGTCAACCACCAGATTTTGAGGACAATAAACATCCTGATTGGGTGTATAAGCTTGATAAGGCTCTATATGGGTGAAACAAGCTCCTAGAGCCTGTATGAAACATTATCAAATTTTCTTCTACAAAATAATTTCACTAGAGGCTCCATTGATAAAACTTTATTCATAAAGAAAGTGGGACAACATAAGCTACTTGTTCAAATTTATATTGATGATATTATTTTTGTATCCTCTGATCCACAGTTGTGTGATGAATTCACAAAGCTAATACAGCAAAAGTTTGAAATGAGTGCCATGGGAGAATTACAGTTCTTTCTGGGTTTGCAAATCAAAAACGGGCTGATGGAACTTTCATTCATCAGTCCAAATATACAAAAGATCTTTTGAATAAATTTGATTTACAAAACTGTAAGCCCTGTTCTACTCCCATGAGCAGCACCACACAACTGGATGTTAATCAGAAAGGTAAAGGGGTTGATGAAACCCTTTACAGATGTACGATTGGGTCCTTGATGTACCTTACATCTTCTAGACCAGACATAATGTTTGCAACTTGTGACTGTACTAGATTTCAGGATGCACCTAAAGAATCCCATTTGATTGCAGTCAAAAGGATCTTTAGATACTTGCAAGGCACTTAATCTCTAGGTCTTTGGTATTCCACTGGGGATTCTTGCAAATTAGTTGCTTTCTCTGATAGTGACTATGCAGGGTGCAAAGTGACCAGAAAATCAACTTTTGGAGGATGCCAATTCCTAGGCAATTGTTTAGTTTCTTGGCAAAGTAAGAAACAAACATCAATTGCTACATCAACTACTGAAGCAGAGTACATTGCTGCTGCAAGTTGTACATCCCAGATACTCTAGCTTCAGAATCAATTATTGGATTATGGCATTATAGAGACTAAGACTCCATTACTATTGGATAGTGCTTCAGCTCTTTGTATTGTTAAGAATCTAGTCCAGCAATCTAGGACCAAACATATTGAGATCAGACATCATTTTATTAGGGATTGCTATGAAAAAGGTATGATTGATCCAATGTTTGCGCCTAGTGCTGATGAGCTTGCAGATATATTTACTAAGCCTTTAGATAGTGCTACTTTTCAAAATCTAGTGCTAAGGCTTGGTATGCTGCAGGTGGAATAAATTGACTAATACTGATGCTCTCAGATCACAAGTACTGATGAGCATTAGTATACAAAAGTAAAAAATAAGTACTGATGAGTTATTTAGTCTTCAGCATTTTTCATAACTACTGAAGACTAATATACTTCAAAGTACTGAAGTACATTATTTGTTGAAAACAATTGATGTAGTTACAACTACTGATGTAGTTATAACTACTGATGCCTAGTTTTCACAAATAAGTACTGAAGAACAAATTTTGTCCACAAGTACTGATGTGTAATCTTACACATAAGTGCTGAAGACAATATTTGTTCATAAGTTCTGAAGAATAATTTATTTCATCAGATCTTATGAACATCTGTTCACAAGAGCTGAAGAATAAATATTCACAAGAGCTGATGGCTAATGAAACATTTGAAACTCAGACAAAGTGATGAGTAAATGTTGAGGTCAGAATGAAACAACTGAATTGACGACAACAGCTGATGAGTAACTTTACTCTTCAGCTGATTTAAACATCTGCTGTTTCATTTCAAAAAAACTGAAGGATAGTAGTTTCAACTACTGATGACTAACACCAAGTCCTCAGTTGTTTACAACAACTGAAGCCAAAACCATGTCTTTAGTAGTTTACAACTACTGATGACTAACACCAAGTCTTCAGTTGTTTACAACGTCTGAAGATGAAAACCATATCTTTAGTAATTCTCAACTACTGATGATTAACAACAAGTCTTCAGTTGTTTGCAACCTCTGAAAGACAAAACACGATCTTAGTAGTTTCAACTACTGATGACTAACACCGAGTCCTCAGATGTTTACAACCTCTGAAAGCGAAAACCATGTCTTTAGTAGTTTCAACTAGTGATGACTAACACCAAGCTTTCAGTCGTTTACAACCTCTGAATGTTAAAACCATGTCATCAGTCGTTTCAAGCAACTGATGACTAACACCAAAACCTTTAGTCGTTTTCTTTCAGCTGTTTCATAACCATATCCTATAAATACCTAACCCTAACTTTAGAGTTTTTCATTCTCGTATAACCTAACGATCAAAAACTCTGAAACTTCCCTCCTCACATTAATGGCGACCATGCAGCTTAAACCGCGCCACAACTGTGTAGCCTACCTTACTAAATCCACCTTCTGGACCAAGTTTGATAATGCCATCGATCTGATGGTGGATTCCCATACAAAACGGCCTTTCTACTCAATCCTACAATCTATGCCGAATCCCTAAACCAGTTTTGGATGAACGTCACCCTTACAACTGGTGAGAATGACACCGAGGTCTCTCTCAAGTCGTCGTCAACCAACAAAAGGTGGTTATCACTTCTGCAATCATTCGCCAAACCCTAAATTTGAATGATGCAACCTTCACCACTGAATATCCAAAGGGCACAACTGACCTATCCTTTGCCCACCATGGATATCAAGGTGACCTTCGTGCTTCAATAATCCTCAAGAAGCACTTCCATGATGCTGAACGTCTAATATTTCATATGGTATGTCTGCCTAGCCCCTAAAACTTCTTTATGGGATCAACTTTCATCTAGGTGGCAGTAGGTATTATTTTCTATCCTTGAGCAGCAAAGTTTAAATTTTTTTGAAATAATATTTTGGAACTTAAAGATATGGCTGTGAAACCTCTTGCTAACCGATGGATATTATATCCACAATTCATTATGGCCATCATTGAAAACCAGCTGAAACCTGAGGGACTTGTTAGCCTTGGAGTCCCTACTATGGCTGTATTTCCTGAAGTATACTTCAGGCACAACTCAGACCAAACACTCAAAAAGGCTACCAAGCTACTAAAACCCAAGCAGGGGAACCCACAGCCCCCACCTCCAAATCCAAGTCCCCACCGAACCCAAACACAAAAAGCCTAAAAAGGCTACTCAGGGAGATGAGTCCCTGAGGATGCCCCTACAACACAAAGGCCGGAAGTAGCTACTGGTATAAATCCCCCAGTAGTTACAAGGACTCTACCAGCCACAACCGCTCAGGCATCCTCTCAACAGGATCCTGATGCAACCACAACAGGGGTACACACATATCTGGAACCTTTCTCACTTGAGAAGGTTACCATTGAAGAGCACCATTCTCCCCAGGTGCAAACTGCTTCACCTCTATCTCCACTGCAACCGCCCCTCAAAGCCTAATATTCATCATAGCAGAAGTGCTAAACATCTTAACACTCCACCCTCTCCCCTGGCACCTATAACAACTGGGAAAACCCCAACCAATGAGAGGGAGAATCCAAGTGTTGATGAGATCCCACAGCATAGGGATTACAATGTCTATCTCCAGTATGGAAGAGGAGATACGAACATCTGGTGAGGCTGCTACTTCTCCTGCTTCAGCACATGAACAGGATGAAGCTGGCAACATCTCTAAGTCCTCACCAGAGGCAACTGCCGATGAAGGATCTCATCTTGAGGCAGGAAGTCCCAGTTCCAAGACAAAGGGGCACATGTGATTACTGAGCCACACTCAGCACATGTACATCCTGATCTAATCAGGAGGTCAGGTGATTCAGCTAATACTGATGATGACATGGGCTTCTTCTATGATTTATTAGCCCATAATACTATTCTTGAGGATGAGGTGAGTAGAATCAAAGAGCTACTTGCCAAAATGACTCAAGAATCAAGTCCATCTGCCACCATTCACCAACAGATGGCACCTTCTCCTGAAGGTCTCACAAACACAGAGCCACTCCCACAAACTCAACCACCAGCCTCTGCTTCTGGCACTATTTCTCAGGGACAGAACCCCCCTGAGCAAATGGTTGCTATCTTTCAAAATTCCTTGCCTCTCATCACACCCATAATCACTGACATAGTGAATAAAACCCTTGATGAGAGGCTTGCCTCAAACATTAAAAACCTGGTGGATGATACTGTGGCAAAGAAGCTTTTTGACAGTCAAACCCCTGCATCCAATGCAACCAAAAAGGGGAGACTCCGTCAGTGAAAGTAATCAAGAGGAAGAGAGTGGATGAGGAGAAAGAGAAAGAGAAAGAAGTAGAGAAGGAGGTGGAATTTGAGAGGGAGATGGCAGAGGAGACTGAGAAAGAGAAGGAGAGTGAGAAGGGAAAAGAAATGGAGAAGGTGACTGAAAGTTAAAAAGACTTTCATGTCACATACAAAAAGAAGAAGGGGGTGAGAAAGAAAAGGAGCTAGCAGTCCTTGTCAAGGAAGCTGATGCCCAACACAGCAGGTCAATGGATAAAATCATTGATCAATGTTTAGGCAAGGCTTTGACATTGCTAATCTAGATGCTAAAATAAGGAGGTTAGAAGTTCAAGAGATTGAAAGCCGATGGTCTGGTCATAGTGAACAAGAGAAGGAGAGATTAGAAGCTATGGCCAGATTCATTTCGAAGTATCTGGGGAGATCAGTCCTGGAAGTCAAATCATGGTCCAGGGACAGCATCTTGGAAATAACCACCAAGATCTATTCATCTGAGGTATTCACCAAGGGACTGATCATAGAAGCCCTAAATGAAGCCGGTGCTGGGAGCAGGACTGAACTAGCAAAACATACCAAGCCTCTCTTACCAAAATGCTAGAATAGCCTGTGCAATCTCCGACACCAACCCAACCAACACCACAACACACAAAACCAACTCCTTACCCAAAAACCAATAGCCGATGATGCACCCAAGAAGAGGAAGAGAAGGGTGTTGAGGCTTTCAGAAGAAGAAGAAGAAGAGGATGATGAAGAAGACAGTCTGCCAATTTCAGGTGTCATTACTATGCCTAAGGCCAAGAATCAACCTCCAACAATCACTCCTGAGATACAAATGCAAACTGTTAAAGTGAAGCTAGAAGAAGAAGAACTTCACAAACAGCATGATGAGGAGTTGTGAGAAGGGTTGACAAATTTTATGCTACTACTTCATCAATTATAAACATGAAGAAACATGCTCAGAGATTATATGCTCTCAGACAAACTTTTCAATATCAAAAAGAGAGAGTAAGGATTTGGCCTGATCCCAGGGTGGCTCATAGAATTCATAAGAAAAACTTTCCACAAAGATACAATGGCCAAGTAAAAAAGATCATAGATAAAGTGATCACACTGACCATTGTAGTATCACCCTGGGAAATCCTAGATGACATCAAGAAAGCCTATAAAGCTAATCAGCCCCCATAAAAGATGCTGGAGAAGAGAGTGGTCAAAAAGGGGTAATGTATAAGAGGCTTGAGGAAGTTAGGGAAGAATGAGCTCCAGTTGTTTCTAGAGGGTATTCACCCTGATGAATTTGCCTACAGAGCAATAACAACTATGGAGCTCAAAAATGGGAAACAGGTCAAATACCTCTCTGAGTACTATGGGCCTGAGTAACGTTTTGAGGGAGAAGCAGAGAGCTCACCATGGAGGAACAAAT